>MU706547.1:78040-89978 GCA_026770625.1 Nicotiana glauca
ATTTGAAATTGCAAAAAAAAAAAATTTAAGGTAAAAAATATATTTCTTTTGCGGGGGGTGGGGGGGAGGTGGAGGGGTAGTAGGGTGGTTGGTATTAGGTTTCTTTGAATACCTGCCCTTTTTTGCATTTCAATCATCTTACTATCTTGTTATCTATGCTGCTTGAACATGATTTTTCGGTATTGTCCTGTCTTGTTTTGTTGTTATTATTGTGGTACTTATACTTTCCTGAGCCGAAGATCTATTGAAAACAACCTCTCTACCTCCACAAGGTAGGAGTAAGATATATGTACACTCTACCCTCCCCAGATCCATTATGTGAGATTATACTGGTAGGAGCGTACATGGACCGGGTGGGTTAATTTTTATCAAAATCAAACCAAACCAACTATATCGATTTGGATTGATTCGGTTTGTCGGTTTTTTGGATTTTTCGGATTTTTATTACATGAATATTATTTTAATCTTACTTTGTTAAATTTTTTATAAGTAAATATATGTTTAGTAAAAAAAAATGACAAACATATGATCTATTAACGTATTCTTTAGAGAGAATTTTCTTACTAATATATGATAGTAGTTATTTTTTTAGTACAATAATTTTTCTTTGATATATACTTTGAAGGTTAACTGAATTTAATAATTAATCAGTATATTCTATTTAATTTCAAATCATCGAAATACCACTTCAAATTCAAAAAAGATATAAGAATTTAATAGATCTTGACTTATGAATATGAAGAACAAAGAGATTGACGCATTTCACTAACATTTGATAAGAAAGTGACCATACAACCCATTATTTGAAGATAATAAAAATAGAGCACTTTATATTTAACTAAATATTACATCCCATAAGAGAATCACAAATATTTCTAGACATTTTCTAAAGAAAATTCTATGAGAAGTCTTAAAAGCATATATAAAAATTATATATTTATATATCGGCTTGGTTCAAATTTGTTTACTCAATACTAAACCAAATCAAATCAAATATTATCGGATTTTTTAATCGGTTTGGTTTGGTGGGATTTTGCGGTTCGGTTTATACACCTCTAATAGTGGATATGTTATTGTTGTTGTTGTTGAGCAGCAGATTGCACTATGAAAAACTTGCATATCAAACTTCTAAGCCCAACGTCCTATGTATCTCTCACTCGTTTATTCCAACACCAGCTCCAAAACTTCACAGTTGAGACATTTTATACTGAATAAAGAACTAGGCATAGTAGCACCCTTTTACCTCTTCATAACTGAAACATTGAACTAATCCACTCATCTCTAAGCTATGAACAGAAGTCAGCAACCAAATAGAAATATGGACCAAAGAAACAAGACCAATCGATAAGCAATTAGAGCATCTATTCACCACATTTTACTCAATCAAGTAATTTGCAAGAACAATGATCAAACAGGCTGCAATGAGCCACTGATACATGCAAAGATGAACACAAATTAAAACTTGAAGAAGAACAATATCCTATGCTCTTTCTTTATCTATTCTAGGTTTACAATAAAGCATGAATGTGAACGCCTACGACTTTCTACCACAAACTAGGAAGTACCCAGGTTGCGGAAATATACCTAAAGGAATTATCATTTCCTAAATTCATAAAATCGGTGTAATTTTCTTTCAAGTTATACACACTCATGTAATTCCCCATACATCTCGGTCCAGAAGCCAACAACGAATCCAGGTTGTCGTGCACAAAGTAGATACAATTGCGCTGCAGATAGTCACATGCAGGAAGGGAAGTACAAATATCGGTGTCAACAAGTAAAACATTAGTACCCAAGTCCTCCAACCTCATCCACTCCCTTTTTGAGATATCAAACCTGTATGCTCTGAATCTATTAACCATGTTTCCGTTTGGATAAGAGAATAATATCAGAAGATCTCCCGACGATTCCACCAAATACATCTTTTGCCAAGATTTCTCTTGTTGGGGCGGAGAACTAACACACAGCATCCTTGGAGTATCGACTCCATTTGTTTCAAGAGAAAAGAGTGTTCCTACAATTGAAAGTGCCATAATCTGATCCTTAAAGCACACAACATCAACAAAACTAGCAGGGATTAAAGATTGAACCAAAGACCACCTCCTGTCTCCCGATCTAGTGAATGCCACTTCAGAACGAGGACCATATATAATGAAAACCATATATTCATTTTGAATCTTGAAGTATTTAGCTTTTTGAATAACAGAGAACCAACAATCTTTAGCAGCACCTTGGATGTTTAATGCGGTAATCGATGGAAGATTAATGCAAGCATGAGTAAAAGGGTTGACAAGGTGAACCTCAAATCTTGGGTTAATGGTGATGACCGATTCTTGACAAGCGCCCCAACACCGAAAATCTTGAGTTTCAGGGAATGGCAAGTAATGAAACTTAAACTTGCACATACTCAAGAATTGCCTCATCGACCCTTTGTTGGTTTGCATTTCCCCGAGCATGAGCCATGGCAATTGGAAACCGGGATGCCAGTTCTTGCTTTTATAAACTAGCCTCCAGGAGCGGCATACAGAAGAAAATGAAAGGAAATCTTCAGCTGCGTTCAACAGGTTTGCGATTGATTCAATTAGGTCATATGGAAGTGCCGACCATCCGGCCATCTCATATGCTGATTAGAAAATGTACAATAAAACAAACACAATGAAGTTGTGGTCAACTATAGGTCTATTTATAGCCAAGCTCAACACAAGAAATCTACATTAGCATTTCGAAACTATTCAGTCCACATTGAAGTATCTCAAAATCCAGTCAAAAAAGGGCAAATATTAATGGTATTAAAGAACCGAATCTTATGCGCATTATGGTAGGAGTGTCAAAAATATTGTTAAAGCGATCCAACATATAGATCTCAACCTAATCTAACCGAACAACCTTCCTAAATGCTATATGTATAATCACATATATACTAAATATAATAACCGGTCATAGATTTGGACTTTAGAAGCATCAAAATACTTCAATTACTTATAATCTACCGGTTTAAGTCAGTAATGCCTTTGCCTCCTCCATCTTTCTTAAATAGGCTTTTCTTTCTGCTATTAAGTAAATAAGAGAGAACAGAACTTTCATAATTTAGTACTTGCGATAGGTAAGACTGATGACAAATAGTACTAGCTCTCTTAAACTATGATGAAAAGTTGTATATTTTTGTGTTATATTAAGGTGTTATTGTTTTACATAAGAAATGAGACATCCTAAACATCATTGAAATTCTTATTTGTCTTTCAAAAAGAAAACAAACACAAGCGACAGTTCTAAAGGTATAATTTTGGTTATACATAATAGATAAACCGAGAAATTGGAATAGAACATTTTCACAACAACTAACCGAAGAACCACTGGCGCCCTAAACATTGGAAGTTCAAGACTATCTGTAACATTTCCACCTTTCTTAGACAGGTAAATTTGCTCTCGGAAGTTATCGAAAATCATACAAACCATACAATGAAAGATAAAAAAGCTTACAATTTTAGACAGGTAAATTTACTCTCTGAAGCTGCACCTATAATTTTATTGGCCATCAAAAGACCCATTGTTTTTCAAACAATGACTAAAAGATTCATATAATTGTCTAAGAATTCAATGACTACATTTCCGGTGCAAGTATACGAAAACCAAAACAATAGAGTACTAACATTGAAGCACAATAAGCAAATGAAATAACAAAGCAGTCATCATCTTTTTTCTCTACCTTTCCTTTAATGGGTAGGGAAGTTTTGACTAGAACACAGTCAAATTTAATTAGATTTCAGCAAATAAAATTTTCATGATTTATCACTTCAATAGTTCAAGGTGGAAAATCATACCAATTTCCAACTTTCAATTTAAAAGATAAGCAAAATCCCCAAGTTTCCATCTAAAGTCTTCCTCACATTTTCCATCGCGCAACAATAAGAATTGTTGTTGTGTAATCAGAAGGTCACGAGTTCAAGCAGTGGAAACAGCCTCTAGCAGAAATGCAAGGTAAGGCTGTGTACAATAGACCCAATACAATCCGGCTCTTTCCCGGACCCCGCACATAGTGGGAGCTTAATGCACCCAGCTATCCTTTTCTTTGACAGGAGGCGAACGGGGACAGGGTGGGAAGAAATGATATATGAATTAAATAAGCCCAATCCCACGAATTATCTAAGCTAAAACCCTTTTACAGAAATATCTTGAAGTCGTGGAAACAGTCTCTTGCAAAAATGCAAAGGAAGGATGCGTGCAACAGGCCTAATGTGATTCGACCCTTCACTAAACCCCGCACATAGCAGGAGCTCAGTGCACCGGGCTGCCTTTTTCTTCAACAGAAGGGGAACGGGGACAGGGTGGGGGAAAATGGAATTTTTCGTTAGTCACTCATAAATTTAAGAAAAAATGATAAGAGGAATTAAATAAGCCCAACCCCACAAATTATCTCAGCTAAAACCCTCTTACAGAAATATCTATTCTTCATCTCCAATAAATTTGCCTTAATCTCAATCTGGTTAGAGTCAACTACAGGCATCATCAATATCCATTACTCATAAATAGGAAAAGTCGGATCAAACTTGGAATTAAATAAACAATATCTAGCTGTTTGTAACAATTTTAATAAACATCCAGAAGAACAAAACCAAAAACAAGAATACAGAAATGGAGATAATAGGTACCTGAGAAGCAAGTGAAGCGGTCCCAAATACGTAGCAGGTTGGTAATGATCAAAATTTACTTTGCGTTTTCCTTGTTATATTTTTTACCTTTTTTTTTTCCTTAAAATTATAAAATGCTACTGTTGTTCGATTGTTAAATAAATAAATGGAATAATCAACCGTAACCGGCTTGTAACGCGGGAACACGGGTTGGAGGAGCTTATATTTCTTCTTTTTTCTTTTTTCTTTTTTCTTTTTTTTAACAAAACCATAAATTATTTCGGAGTGGGGAGCTTATAATTCTTCTTTTTTTCTTTTTTCTGTTTATTAACAAAATCATACTCCCTCCGTTTCAATTTATGTGAACTTATTTCTTTTTTGGTTCGTACCAAAAAGAATGACCCCTTTACTTATTTGGAAACAATTTACGTTTATGCAATGATTTCTAGTCACACAAAATATATGTGCCTCATTTTACACCACAAGTTCAAAAGTCTTCTCTCTTTTCTTAAACTCTGTGTCCAGTCAAATTAGTTCACATAAATTGAAACGGAGGAAGTATATTATTTCAGAATGGGGAAATAATTCTTTGAGACAATGGTAACGCAAACAAATTTCGTAAAGAGGCTTTTTCGTATATATACGAAATTTTAAACTTATTTACTCAGTTTATCTAAGTTTTTCTATTTACAAAAATTAATTAAAATTGTTTACAAAATAAACACAGATTTGGTCAAAATCTATAATTTATCTCCTACGTAAATACATATTTTTTGTATGTAATCCTATCAAAAATTACAATTTACATATAATTCGTATACTAGTTGTATATATTTTGTATATCGTTTTATACGCGAAAAACAAAATATAAGAAAACCAAATATTATTTAGGTGTTGATTTAAAAGTATTGTTAAGTTTACATATAAACTAGTGATCTTATCATAACTAGTGATCTTATCATACCACACATATCTCAAAAAGAGATTTAATTTCGTATAATTTGCTTCCTCTTTATAAATACTATTTCTTAAAACCGCTCGTCATTTCAATAGAATTAAGATAATAATAGACGACTCCACCAATTAAATTTGGATTTAATTTATCTATTACTTAGTACAATTTTTGTATGATCATACACACCTATGATTATGTCATTTTAATCTTTTGTCTAATTGTTAGTGTCTTCTTGAGGGAGTCTCGATGTCCAACTTTTGATAATCAAAGATTCAAAGTACAACTTCTTCAGCATTCAGTACTCCAATCAGCAAGAAGCTGTAAGACAGGAGTACTTGTTAACAACAAATTTTGGGTATGGGCCTAAATGTAGAGTAATTTGGGCCTTTTGAAATCCATTTAGTCTACCTAACTCGTAAAAATTGCACGTGGCACCTTATTTGGGCGCCCCTTTTTAACCTGTAGCCGCTTTATCTTTTTGTTTGCATCCGAACCGACTTTTTAAAAAACTTCAGCTTCCCTTTATAACTGGGAAACTTCAGCTCTAGAGCTGAAGTTTTATTTTATAACTGACAAACTTTTTGCAAGTTACAAAACAAAAACTTCAGCTGAACTTTAGGCCTGGCTACTAAAATGCTAAAGTTTTGTGTAGTTGTCTTTGTTACTTCAGCCCCGTGTGCTGAAGTTATGTGAAAAAACGGGTACGCTGCAATTTTTTTTAAGTGGACACAGATTAAAATGTGATACAAAAAACGGGTATAGATGCAAATATCCCACCTAACTAAGACTGTGGCCCATCGAATTGCCAAATGTGGGGCTAATTTACGTAAATGTCCGGTAGGCCATTATTTAGATTTTGTCCCAACTTTAAAAAGTTTCTCAAATATAACCCTTAAAGAATTACCCCTTCCAGACAATGTTAGACTCATGTCGAATGTTTGCTCATATAATTTGAGATATATTGAGCATGATATTATCTTAAGTAATTGGGCTAAATAGCTAAATGCAAAATTTACCTTTGGAAGAGTTAATATGGAAAGAAATTGATGCAACAGACATGGTCATGTAAGATTTTACCGTGTGATGACTAACGTATCGTTTGATTGGAAAATTATTCGAAATTAGTTATCCAACTCTCGTAGTAAACTCGCCACAAATTTAACTACAAGATTCGAGCCCTAAGTAATTGCATTAATGATAGGAACCCTACGGAGCATAGACCTACGACCAAAACTTCCTAGTTGAACAGCTCTTCTTCATTTGAGTTACTCGATATCCTTAAGAAGAAAGAAAAAAAAAATACTGGTGTTTGTTCGCCTTTCCTGTGATTATTAATCAATCAAACACCACTGTCTTAACTCTAAATTAATTAGATTTAATTTATTAGTAGTAGCATTTTTCATATTTTAACTCATTATTTACATTTTCCCTTTGCAGCTATACACAATATAGACCCAACACAATTTTAAAAGTGAATATTTGAAAATGTTACTTGTCGAAACAGTTTATCAACATGGCATTACTTTCCAATTATAGTTGGCAATAATTGTAATATTCCCTACTTTAAAATCATCATCAAACTCTCCTTGGCAGAACCAGAAGAATTAAAACTAAGAGACCAAAAAAAATAAAGGAAATATCGAACACATATTAACAAAATAGCCATATATGTATATACTCGTAAAAGAATAATCTCAACACAAATACATCAAATCAAATCAAATCAAGCCTCTTCTAAATTCCTAAATATATATACTAATAAATATCAATATCTCATAAAAAAACACAGCAAAACACACTCAGTGCCTCAACAGAGCAGCAACGGAGAGAAGGAGAGAAGCTCCGACCAAAGCACCAGCTGTCGGCAGAGAGAAGGCCGCGCCGGCATCAGGTGACGGTGCTGGAGCCATTTCCTGAGCGGAAGCGACGGCTGAGAAAGCCACAACGAAGAATGCAATAAGAAATGCCTTCACAATGCTAACTTGTGCCATTGTTGCTGTAGAAGAAGAGAATCGAGAATGTTCTGAGATCTGATGAAGAAATGGAGAGGAGACTAGGGTTTTTGGTGGTGGAGATGAATGGGGAAAAGTGTGAGTGTGAGGTATATATAGAGGGAGGGGCGTGGGGGTGGGGTAGAGAACAGCTGGCGACAGAGAGTATTGATTGGTGTAGGTAACCAAATGTGAAAGCTGGAAAATTGAGATGGACGGTGTAAATAGAGTTGCGGCGGCCGAGAAGACTTCTTTTTCATTTAAAATTCAAAGCAGTTGGGACAGATTGCAAATGACTATTGGAAGAACATGGCTTCAACTTGACTTCTACATGTGCCTTTGTTCCACTTTTTTCTTTTTCTTTTTCTTTTTCTGAGAAAATCTAAACATTCACAGCTTATGTGAGGTATATTCATTATTTAGTTTAATGTATTTTTACACGGCTAAAAAACTTTTACTTAAATTTATTTTTTATCTTTTAGATAATACTACTTACAAACTAAATAGTTAATGTTCTTTTTCGTAATTTAATATTCACAAGACTTTTTAAAAAGATTGATCAAACATAATTTATTTATTAAATGTGTAAAAATTACTATTAACGAATAGGCCAAACACAAATAGCAATTTTATAAGTACTTTTCGAAAAATATTTTTAAAGATTTGTTCAGAATAAATAATTTTTGACAGTTTAGCCAAATGAATTCTTAGTCAAGTAGTTGTCCAATTAAATCAAAACAAAAGCAATACCGAAGATAGCTAAGTAAATTGTTTGTTTTAAACTTACCCAAAGCCATAATTTGACATATAAGATATTTAAAATATTGAGACTCTGAGCTAGCGTTTGGCCATAGATTCCTAAAATATTTTGAATATCAGATTTGGATGAAGTTTGGTTTGAAGATGATTTGGACATTAGTTTTCAAATCATATTTCCCAAATTTATTTTGGAAAAACATGAAAAATGACTTATACTCACAAGTTTTAAAAACTATCACAAATATCCAACAGTATCATTATCAATAATATTCATTATATAATCGCAAATCATAGTACAATAATAACAACAATCCAGTATAATCTCACTAGTGGGGTCTGGGGAGGGTAGTGTATATACAGACTTTACCCCTACCAAAGGTAGAGAAGATAATCGCAAACCATAGTCCTGAACATAAATAAAATTGGTACAAAATTATCAATTTTATAATGAACTACATGATACACTATCAGATGACCGAGAAGACGAAGTACCATTGTTACAAAATAATAAATGGTGAGCTTTTTTACAATATACAAAAGTTTGGGGCAATCTTTAAATAATGCAATAGTGATATTTTGGCCGAGCTGGTTTTGGGATTTGAGATTTGGGATTTGGAATTTTATCAAAATATAGGCAAAATCTATGGCCAAATATGTATTTACCAAATAAAATCCAAATTTATTTTGGCAAAATCTATGACAAACGAGTGGTAAGTCACTCTACTTTTTTAATTTAATTGCAACGTATCAACATGATAACCACTTTCTACAGGTCAAATGAAGAAAGTCTGTGCCAGTCACAAATTTAAAACTTTCCACTTTAATATTTTAGAACATACTCCCTCAGTTTATTTTTAATTGTCATGTATATTAAAAATAAATTTTTATTTTTACTTATCACTTTACGCATATTAAGAGAAGATAAACTTTTTTCTTTCTGTTACACCCACAATATTTATTACTCATTTCAAATCTTGTTCTCAAATTCAATAAAATATGCATCAATTAATATGAGTATCATGGTAAATTATTCACTTCATTTATTATTTCGTAAATGGAGTGAAAAGTCAAAACGTGCCAAGTAAAAATGATGGGAGGGAGTATTTGAAAGTCCAAAACTTTGACTTCCAGTGGCTTTCCATCTTAAATGGTGTAGCATCTTATGATTGAAGCTTTAAATTTGTTCGAAGACGAATATCATTAAGTAAGGTGGTGTTCGAATTGAAGAAGAGTTATTACAATACTTTAGTTTTTAATATGAGATCAAGAAAGGAAACATTTCGATTTTCGCAAAAGACATGAGCAATAATGGCTTGAGACAAATATCTGGCCTTGCCAATTTCTATACCATGCAAAGAAAGGGATCAAATTTGCATTGGCCAAAGTCTCATCTCTCAAGAAAAAGAAAAAAAATATAAATGGGTAGGACTGAGTTAGATTTATTTAAGAGATCGACTAAACATACAAACCTTCTCAAACAGATTTAGACAATCTTGGTTGTCCTCAAAATCAACTTAGTTTTGTCCAATCTTGAATATACTCCTTGAAAGACAGACAGCTGTTAATGAAGAGTTAAATAGGCTAATATACAACTGGAAGTATCCTTTAATTATTCTGTGTAACAGCTTCTTAATTTTGGGATAAATATAATGTAGAAAACGAGAGAAAGAAAACATTTTTGTATCTGTACCAAAACAAAGGTGGATATCAAATGAGGTGGGAAGAATTAAAAAACTTGGGCTTCTTTTTGAAATCTCTTTTAGACAGGGTGACGAAATGCTGAAAGCTTAAACATGCTTCTTGGCATTATACTTTCAATGTTTTCAAATTAACAACAACTAATCCAATGTAATCTCACAAGTGAAGTCTCGGAAAGGTAATGTGTACTGAAACCATTAGACTTCGGGATCTGCCTCTAAACCTCTAACCTTGCGTTAACATCGCCTCACGTCTCGTCAATCATTACAATGTCATCTGCAAATAACATACACCATGGTACCTCTCCTTAAATGTGACGCGTCAGTGTAACTGTTGTCAGGGCAAATAAAAACGGGCTGAGAGCTAATCCCTCGTGCAAGCCCATCACAACCGGAAAGTGTTCCGAGTCTCTTACCACTGTTCTTACATGGGTCTTAGTTCCATTATACAAAGCCCTTAATCCCTAATATATGTAACATATACACCTCTAGCCTCCAAACATCTCCACAGGACTGAAAGTACAAGAGGGGGGAGGGGGGTGAATTGTAACTTATTAAAATAAATCGCTTATAAGTTGACTTATAACTAGAGTAGTCGACTGAATATGGTAATCTAGCAGGTATGATAACTGAAAGTAAAATGCAGAAAATAATTGCAGGAATTAAAGACACCATAATTTTATACTGGTTCGGATTCAATGTGAATCCTAATCCAGTCCCCTTGGGTTGCAAAGGAGTTCTCTTCTAGTAAATGAGTTTCTTCCGAGTACAGATGTGATGTATATCGCTCAGTTTCTCTAGCACTAGTTGTGATACAATGCCTCACCAGTTGTGTACCCTCTTTCTATCCCTGACTTGTTACACAGCAGATTTAAGTAAGCTATTATGCTTGTTTGCAGTAGAATAAAAAGAGTGATTTGGTTTGATCAAAGTATATTTGGACTAGGGTTTACAAGGGAGTATTTATACTATGATGAACGGTAGAGGCTTGTCAACCCAAGGGTTTTGATCCTTGGAAAGAATCAATAAGGAGTGGGTCGTTTGCTTCACTTGATTTCTTTCCTTCGGCAGAGGATTGCTTTGCGAGTTTTCTCCTCGATTGTTGGATCTTCCAAAAGAGGTCGCTTCCCAGATCTTCTTGCATCTTTTATTCTTCTGTGATTCTGCCTTAATTATTCCAACTCCACTAATCACTGATCTTCTCGTGCCTTGATTATTCCAGTTTCGTTAATCACTGATACTGTTGATTTGATACCGATTTGATTTCCCCAGATTTACTGTCACGCACCAAAATCCGAGGGAGCGCGACCGGCGCTCCATCGAGTAAACCCGACTGAGCAAGTCTGTTATGTTTCATTCTACCCAAACTAATTCATGAATAAATAGGAGATAGACTCCATTGACCATACTTAGTAAGTATTTCATGAACAACTTTCACTTTATTTCCATTAGAAACTTAAAACATGATTATCAAGATATTGCAAGTTTATAATTCTTTGTAAAACATCAATAGTTATACTTCAATTCCCAATACCAAATACCACCAACAACCTATCTACGGAGCCTCTAAATACAACTGAAGAGTAATGTAATATGGAAATGCCGGTAACAAGTCTCCGGCTATACCTCGAATACATAGTACATGATGAGAAATGCATAAAAGATACATGACATGACCCCGGGATAGAGTGGGGCTCACCAAATCTGCTAGGAAGAGAATACTGCTATCACTGGCCGATGCCGCTCACTATGGAACAACCTGTATCATAAAATGATACAGCGCCCCCGACAAAAGGGACGTTAGTGCCATTGAATAGCACTAGTATGTATAATTAAACACCATCTAATTAAAAAGAACTATCAAACAAGAATAAAGAAATCATAAAGGTAATTCAAAAGCTTTAACAA
>MU706553.1:3230-13655 GCA_026770625.1 Nicotiana glauca
AAACCCTAAAAAATCAGAAGCTTTCATCTCTATCACCCCGTACATCTCTCCACATACCACCAGTAACGCTGCCGCCGGAACTCGCCCACGGCAGCGGCCGGTATTCTTTTCCAATAAAATTCGCACCAAACGACTCCTCCTCATCTCCTCATCTCAGACCCAACCCCATTTTTCTTCAAAGACCAGCCAAACGCCTCCAAACGTTGAAACCCTAGCGCCGCCATCGCCACGCACGGCGGCGCCGCCATCTCAAATGATACCAAACTCACACCATCATACCTTCTTGACAATACCATCAAGAATCTACCCTCATATCTGTTTAAATCTCATCGGAAGCCGCCTGTCGTCATTAAATCAAGATTATAAAGGCCGTTGATTCACTGGTCCAAAATGCCGCCTTTTCTATGGTTCATTTGAAAGGATTTCTTGGTTGTTAAGTAAGAATTCCTTTTACTTTGTTTTTGTTCTTTCTTTATTGATTTTCCTTCTTCTTTTTTTTTCTCTTCGTTCAAAATTGCTGATTTTAACGACATGCTTGGTCGAGTTTAATATAGTTCTGACGCCTTAGTTAGCTCGATTTATTAATTTTCTTTTTTTTCTTGTCGGCCCCTCGAAATTAATTTCTTCTCTTGATTGATTTTTGGATTGCATTATGATTCTGATTATGCGAGAATGTTAGTGTAACACGTTATGAGTTCTGTTTTAGTTTGAATTCGTAATTTAAATTTAGGGTTAGACTTTAATCAGTGTTAATTTTGGTGATTTATTCTAGTTAGTTTTAATTGGTGAATTGATCTTGTTACTGATGAATTGATTATGTTAATTGGGAATTGATCATATTAAAATTCTATTAGTTTATAATTAGTGCAATTTAGCCTTAACTGTTTAGTTGATTAGTAGTGAGATTGGTTATAGCTGATTGAAACTCGATTAATAGTTAGTTAATTTTAAGTTTTGTTAAAATCAGAATAATTCCAATAGTTAATGATTAAATCTGAAGTTCAAAGGGTTGTGGGTTAATTGGGTAAATTCAACTAATTTTCAGGGGTCTTTTGGGGATATTAAAAGGGTCAATAGTAATAAAACTAAGGGGGTGAGGGCACTGTGGGAAATTCAGAATAGTTTTGTGGTAATTTCAGCTTAATAACAGGGGTATTATGGGCATTAAAAAGGTAGAATCAGTAAATAACAAATGCAAGTGAGGGTGTAATAGGAATTCCAAAGAATTAGAACATGGTAGAATTAGCTAGAACCTTCTAGAATGGGTTCTAGTGCAAACATTAAGCAAATGAATATAGTAATCTGTTAATCAATTTAAAAATGAAGGATTGTTAAATAAAATCTGATTTCAAACTTCCCTCCAAATTCAAAATCTATAAATAAGCAACATTGGCCTTAATTCAAGGAAGCTTTTTGGAATCTGATTTTTTCTGAATCCTAAAAACTTTGAAACCCTATAAGCTTTAGAACCCTAGAAAATTTCTCAAAAAAAAATATCTGCCTGGTTCAGATCTGAAATAAAACTGTTTCAGGTCCCAATTTCCTTTCTAGATCTGAGCTCCATCCAAAAAAAAAATCCCAAAAACAATCAAAAATCAATAAAAAATCAAAAATAGTTGTTGATTCATTAAAGTATGCAATTTAATGTGAAATTTAGCTGATCTCGTATGAATTCGAGTTAATATTGAAGCATTTTTGATCGCATGAAAGCTGTCATTCTGGTTACTATAACTTGGTTGATGATTGAAGAAAATTTGATGTTTTGAAAATCCTTGCATTGTGGAAATTGAACTGCTGGTGCTGTAGCTGTATTTGCTGTTGATTCCCTCTTCTCCCACTCACAATTTATAATTTTCAGGTACATATTTCAGCCTATTTCGCTGTAACTACTCTCCGTGAATTGGAAAATTGAAATCGCAATAGCTGCCTGATTTACGAAGAAGTTTTCCATATTTCATTAGTTCTGTATATACTTTTGTGTATTAATTGAATGAATAGTTTTGTAATAAATTTGCTTCTATGCACGAGCTCTATTTATTTATTGTAGTTTGATTTAGATCTGTGTAATTCACTTAATGTAGGGAAAGTGAGCATAAATAATTGTTGTATAAGATTTACGTCCTTTATTCATATTTGACTGCCGAAAATCAAATTAGTATGGCTAATCAAAAATACAAGGCATATGGAATGAATAGATGCAGCATTAGCAATTCAGTATTGGTTAAAACTCAGTTTTAGCAGATTATTTGATCATGTGTAGCGTTTTGGGATCCAAGTTTATATGGCTAATGGTTTATCATTGAATTGTGTATCAAGTGGAACTCAAGGTTAAATTCTCGATTGTTTATCATTTGCACATCATTAAATTCGTATTTTAGCTTTAGAGTCATGTAATTAGGATTAAACTAAATCAGTCATGCGAGCTTATTTTTAAGCATCATAGTGGAGTCGATATTGAGCTTTATGGGCTCAGACATTTCCTTTCTAAGGAAGTGCATTCAGGCCCGCTTGTTTCAGCTATCAATAAATTTTGTTAAGTTATTATTTTGGACTTTGTTTTGAAGGATTCAATTTATAATTTTGGGCTTTAAATTAGTTAGCACATTTGACTAAGAGGTGTTACCTTTTGTTCAAATGTAAACTTAAACTCACACTTGATTAACTAGAATTCCTTCGAAACAAAAAATATAAAATAGAAATATAGTTGCTCTAGGTCTGACCTTCAAATAAAATGAGATGAGCCTCGCCGCATTAAATACACAATTGCGGGGCCCTCAAATAAATTGTTATAAAACGCTTAGATTTGGAAGGACCGTTTAGTAAATTTCACGGTCTTTCCCAAAGTTAACAAGACGTAGATACTTTAGGCACGATTATAATAATATACTTTCTCAAGTATGGGTGCACATTTATGTGGCCCAAATCTAAATCTCAACGAAGTCGAAATGTATTTAAAGCCACAGGCGTACTGGTACGGTGTGGCCTGAAATGCATTTTCACGACGTTGCAATTCTTTTAAAAAGTGACAAGCGGAATATTAATAATGCACATAAATTGGAACATATAAAGAAATCAGATAAAAATAAATACAACAGTTAAGCGACCGTGATAGAACCACGGAATTCGGGAGTACCTAACACCTTTTCTCGGATTAACAGAATTCCTTATCCGGATTTCTAGTTCGCAGACTGTAACAGAGTCAAACGTTCCTCGGTTCGGGATTAAACCGGTGACTTGGGATACTATTATATTCTCAAGTGGCGACTCTAAAAAATTTAAATAACTAATCCCGTTCCGACTGTCCTTTAATTGGAAAAACTCCTTTCCCTTCTTTATTATATCCCTTCCCAGGATGTAGTAAAATAAGCGGGGCTTCCTGGTAAAGAAAGAGGAAAAAGGAGGTGTGACAACATGCATAGACCTACGGAACTATTACATCCAGTCATTGCACTGTGGCCTTTTATGAAGTGGGGAATGGATATCGTGGGATCATTACTACAAGCAAAGGGACAGGTAAAATTCCTACTTGTACTAACTGATTACTTTACTAAATGGGTAGAAGCAGGAGCATTTAAACAGGTACGAGAAAAAGAGGTTAGAGATTGCATTTGGCGAAATATCATATGTCGATTTGGTGTACCAAAGGAAATCATGTGCGATAACGGCCCACAATTTATAGGCGCTCAAATCACATAATTTTTACAAAGCTGAAAAATTAAAAGGATTACATCCATGCCTTACCATCCAATAGGTAATGCACAAGCTGAATCAACAAATAAAGTCATTATCAACAATTTGAAAAAAACAATTGGAAAAATCTAAAGGCAATTGGCCGGAAGTGTTACCTGGTATTTTATGGGCATATCGCACAACAACAAATACAAGCACGGGTGAAACACCATTTTCATTGGTGTACGGGGATGAAGCGTTAATTCCGGTTGAGATAGGGGAACCAATCACGAAGTATACGCAGGCATCAGAAAAAACTAATGAAGAGAAAATGCACATAAACCTTGATTTACTTGAAGGAAGAAGAGAAACTGCATTGATAAGAATGGCAGCACAAAAATAAGTCATTGAACAATATTACAACTGAAAGGCACGATTAAGATACTTCAAGATTGGGGACTTTATACTCAATAAAGTTTTTCAATCCACGAAGACGGCTAATATGGGAAAATTAAGTCCAACTTGGGAAGGACCTTACAGGATTCATAGTATTGCGGGAAAAGGAGCATACGAGGTGGAGGCTATAGACGGCAAGATACTACCTTCACATTGGAATGTCGTTCACCTGAAGAGATACTATTTCTAAAAGAATACCCACGATCATGTATCTACATTTTAAAATTCTATTTTTTGAATTGTTAAAATTTTACTAACGATTTTAGATGATAGACAAAAAGCTAGTCCGTACTAAATAATGAATCATGACCCGCAAGGCACATGGAGTAAATTAAAATTTTTGGTCTAGGGTTACAACTATTCTAATAGAAATTCAGACGGGTTAAGCAGTATTCATCTAAAATTGTACCTTCGAGTCCCCTGTGTTTTTCCTTTCCAGGGAAAAGACCAAATGAGAGGAACAATCAAGTGCTCGAGATTTCATGCTTCAATGCTTAAACACTTGGGGGACTATATGATATATACGTAGACAAATGCACAAGGAAGACAAAGAAGATTGAGAAGCAATCAAAAGTCCAAGAAATCAGCTAGTTCAAAATCAACTCACTAAAAGAGTCAAGTGCAGAGCAAAAGCTAGTAAAAGATAGTCACGAGCCAAGGCCAAGATAAAATCTTACTATAGTTAGGTTAAAAGCAATGTACCAAAACAAGTTATAAATAAAAATCTTGTATTTAAAGTACATGTACTAAAATGGGTTATTACATAAAAACCTTGTATTTTAATTCTTTCTTTTAAAATCTGTTATGAGAAAAACAGTTACGAAGAAGTTAAAGATGTTATTTAAATATATGTAAAATGTTATTTAAAACTTGACAAAGTTCAAATAAAAACTTGTCAAAGTTATTTCAAGAAACATGTGTAAGCGACAATCTTGTTTCTCCAATCCCAAGTTAAATTATTGAAATTTACCGTATTTTTATCTGGATCGAGTACTGAATGAAACAAATGAATTACAGAAGCATTTTAATTGCTCACCACGTCTGCCGCATATGCGAGATTAGCTAAGGCGTCTGCTTCGACATTTTTGTCTCTCAATATATGTGTGACTTTCCGGGTTTGAAATTGTCTAATCAAATCTCGTACCTTTTCCAAATATTGCTGCATTTTGCCTCCATGCTGTATAAGTCTCCAACATTTGGTTAACCATGAGTTGCGAATCGCTTTTGATTACAATTTGATTAATGCCAAGTCCACGTTCCAGTTCCAAACTTGCAATCACAACTTCATACTCTGCCCCATTATTAGTTGTAGAATGACATTTTATGGCCTGACGAATGGTTTTACCCGTAGGTGGCACGAAAACAGTTCTTAAACCTGCTCCCTTCACATTAGATGAACCATCCACAAACAAGGTCCAAATTCCTGGGTTAGACTCGTTGAACACCTGTTTCCGCTTCTAATTGCATCTCCTAGCTAAAATCAGCTAAAAAATCTTCCAATACTTGAGATTTTATCACGGTTCCGGGTTGGTGTGTGATATCATATTCACTTAGTTCTATAGCCATTTAGCTAACCTACCAGACGACTCATGCTTGTGTAATATGTTGCGTAATGGATAAGCAGTTACTACGATAATAGGATGACAGTGAAAATAAGTTCTTAGTTTTCTAGATGCCATAATGAGTGCAAGTGCAAGCTTTTCTAATTGAGGATACCACGTCTCCGCATCTAATAATGATTTACTGACGTAATAAATTGGAGACAATTTACCTTGGTCTTCACGAACTAAACTTCTGAGACAGCAAGATAGATGAGCAATCTTTCTCTAACCTTTGGCTTTGCGAGTAACGGTGGATTTGACAGGTATATCTACAAATTTTTGAGCGCCTGTTGACACTCTTCAGTCCATTCGAACTGATCTTGCTTTTTAAGAGATGGAAAAAATTTAAAGCACTTTTCGGATGATTTGAAATTATTTATAAAAGAACAAATATCAAGTATGGATAAATTTTTACTGTTATCTCTTTTTTTAAAGAAAAAAAGTACTACTTGAGGGGTAATTATATATTCTCCTGAAAGTTAAAATGTGGGTCTCGCATTTTACATCTATAGTCTATTTTAAAATCATTTCATAGTTTTTTCAGAAGTTACTTTTATTTTAGGGCCTACTTGTCTGACTAAAATGTAGTAATTAGATATGCATACAATGTATTTCCACTTTTAGCCAATAATGTCAAAGGAAAAGGACAAGGTGGTTTTACATAGCATGAAATGGAGTTATGTCAAACAATTGATGTAAAAATGGTACACACTCACAATCCTATTTTATGTCCCATCACGTGGTGAGTATTTGGTTAATTAGTATATTATGCAAATTGCAATGCAAGCAAACTCTATAAAACGAGTACTTAAATAAATTTGAATTATAAGAATTTGTGGAAATCAAATATTTTTGGACATCTTAAGATGAAAAATGTCATAACCTCTACTCTCTAGGAGAATGTAGAATTCAAAGGCGAAAATAGATTTACAAATCAAAAATTGTGGTTGGGGTGGTATGCAACCTTTTACTTTTAATCAAAATTTTTGATTTCGAGTCCTGAAAATGAAGTCGCTTTTGGTAGGAAGACTTCAACCCCCAAAGTAAAATATTTCACTGCACATACGGATTAATCATACTCTAAAGCGAGTGAAAAACCAAAAAACATAAAATTAAATTCAATGTGCTCGCCTTCTTTTATTTTAAAAATATACCATTTTGCAAACCACGAGGGTAAATGTGTGTTAGTTTTGTAACTGTGAGGATATGGTTGAACCCAATTTTAAATGGAGGACAAAACTAGGCCATTTTGGAAACTACGAAGGCAATTTTGGACTTTTTTCGTTTTTATTTTATATGGGTTTGCTTCGATTGTCTTATTATCATGTTATTGTTACGTTCCTTTTTACATGGCTTCTCGATTGATATTTTTCTTTTTAATTATATTGCGATTATGCTTTTTCTGAGCTGATAATCTCTTGGAAACAACATCTTTAGCTTTACAAGATAGATGTAAAGTCTGCAACACATTAACCTTTTCAAACCTCACTTGTGATATTTAACTGGGGTTATTGTTATTGTACTTTATATTGTATGGTGATAACATGAATTGAACTTAGTGGGCGTATGGGCATAAGAATTTTAAAATTGAAAAAAAAAATTATTTTTCCAAGTGAAAATGGTATTTGAAAATTAAATGTGTTTGAACATGAATATAAATTTGGGTTGTTTTTGAATTTTTGTAAGTGATTTGAGTGAAAATTTTAAAAAATTACTTTTTGGAGTTTTTAAAAATTTTGAAAAATTTTAAAATTCATCTTCAAGTGAAAATTAAAAATCTTATGACCAAACACTATCTTTTAAAAAAAGGTAAAAAATTTTCGAAAAAAAAAATCTAATTTCCAAACGAGCTCTTAGATGTTGAAGTGAAGATTTATATAAATGTTCCTAACTTATTTTGGTGTGGCGCACAATAGTTGTTGTTATCCAATAGTTTATGACAACATTCAATAATTCAAGTTTTTTTTTTTTAAGCCAAAAGTACTTTTTTTTAGGCTAAAAGCACTTTTGGTCAAAAATTGAGGTGTTTGGCCAAGTTTTTGGAAGAAAAAAAATATTTTTGAGGAGCTTATCTCCAAAAGTACTTTTTTAAGGAGTATTTTTGAGAAAAATACACTTAGAAATAATTTTTAAAAATTTGACCAAATACTAATTACCGCTTAAAAGTATTTTTCTAATTAGTTAATCAAACATAAATTACTTCTCATCAAAAAATATTTTTTTAAAAAATACTTTTGAGAAAAATACTTCTTGCTGATTTTAAAAGCACCTCACATTTACTATATAGTGACTATAAGCAAGCGAATGCAATACAATATAATATCTTGGATGGAAAAAGGCACCTCACATGTACTATATAGTTGAACCGATTGATTGATTGATTGAGTGAACTTGAGGCACAATACGAGAGATTTCATCTTTATGTACGTTTCATTCATCTCTTAGCCTTGTCAAGATAAGTAGGGACTTAAGCAAATGGCCATTGTCTTCATTGAAAATGTTTCCCGAATCCACCACTCACACAACAATCTTTCTTTTCCCCTTTCATTATGTAAAGGTACATACCTTATTTTTTAAATTTGGAAACCTATTTCACATGTGGCCACTCAAGGACAACCATATGTAGATGTAACCAAATATTTCATCCGTGTTAATTTATGTGAACATATTTGTCTGAACACAAAGTGTAAGTAAAAAGCAGGAACGGATTTACAGTCTAACAAAGGGTTCACGTGAACTCATGTTCATCGACAAAAATTGTGTATATTATGTATATAATTCATATACTTTGTCTAAATACTACCTTTATTAACCCATGGTTAGTTTTGTTGTATTGGTTCAATAGTTAAGTAGCTGAATTTTTTTCCTATGGGCCCGGGATCGATCCTTGTTGAGCTTATCTATTCTGTTTTTTATACTACCAAACTAGTGTTGAACCCATTCTATAAGAATCCTGAGTTCGCCCCTCGAAAAAAGAAGAGACTTTTGAACTTGTGGTGTAAAATGAGAGATATATATTTTGTGTGGCTATAAATATTACATAAAATTAAATTATTTTCAAATATAGAAAATAGGTCATTCTTTTTTGCACAGATTAAAAAAAAAATAGGTTAATAACGTAAATTGAAACGGAGAAAGTAAATCATAACCTTTTTTTTTCATATTGTACCTAAGCATCTTTAACTTCCACAGAGGCAAGGTAGAAGGTGTTGGGATCAAAATAATTTGTGCATGCGAAAGCAAACAATGCAAGGCTTGGTAGACGATAAATCAGACGACAAAAAAATATATACTAAACTAAGCATAATAGTTTATAATGTTTTGGTCGATTGATCTGCATATGATAAAACTAATATAAAAGAAGAAAAACTATCAAGAAAAAAATCTTTTCCTTGTTATAAAATAATAAAATAAGAAGAAAGTATCGTAGAAAAAAGTAGAGAAAAAATTCTTATTGATATTGAGATCAATTACAATGATACAGAACCCCTCTATTTATAGGGAAAAATAGCCACCAAGTAACAAACCCTAAAATCTCTCTAAAATATAGACATTCACCTTAAATACAATTCTATTTATAACACTCCCCCTTGAGTGTCTATCCAATAGATAATGTGTCTCGTTAAAATCTTACCTAAAATAAAACTCAGTGGAAAAAAATTCTTGAGAAGGAAAAAAAGTACACATGTTCAGAAATACGCCTTTTGGCTGTCTCGTTAAAAACCTTGCAGGGAAAATCCAGTGGGACAACACCTTGTAAGGAAAAAAGAGTACGACGCGTATTAACTCCCCCTGATGAGAGCATCAATTCACATCCTTGAGCCTTCGCATTCCAATCTTGTGCACATCTTTAAAAGATCGTTGGTTGAGATTTGATAAGCAAATCATCCTTATTAATTTGAATCAATGTGTTGCACCTTAACATCATCAATCTTGATAGATATGTAATATCTCGTGGAATAGCCTTTTCAATATCTCTATAGAGGCATTTTCGCTATCACATGATCATGCTTATAGTTATAGCAAGATACATATATGAACAAATTACACTCAGGATGTGATACTTTAGGACCAAGAATTGTATATGCTTTAAGCGATTTAAATGCTTCAAGGATTGTCATATAAGTCGTATAATAGACTTTAATTAGATGCATATCAAGTTTCCATGCCATGCTAGACAAATAAGATATAGAAAACTGATTGCATATACCATTGACTTTATACTTTTAAGTATTTGAACTACATGTTCAAAACTACATGTCTTTCATATGAAACTAATTCTATTCGAAGTTGTTTCTCTAGAATTAAGATCCCCATATATATTTAGCGCTATCATAGATGTTGTCGACGAATATTTTATATCGGTTCCAACCTCATTTTTTCCATAAAGACATAACATAGAGATCTCTACATTCATATTTTCAGGTACCTGAACCTCTCTAGAGATTTTATAAAGTGCTATGTCATGTGATCTTCTAGATCACTTGCCTCCTTATTATGATCATTTGCTGAACTTCTATATCAAGAATATTACACCCCAAGTTTTCATACGTGAGAGTACGTCGTAAGTCATGGATGTAACCTCGGAAATGAGATTATATTTAGAAGAAAATAAAGTAAGTTAATCATGTTACCTTGGAGGTTACAAATATTTAAGATCATGAATAACGAGTACCAAGAGGGTTGGAAATCTTAGAAG
>MU706553.1:21243-33518 GCA_026770625.1 Nicotiana glauca
CAACTTTATAAGAGCTAGAAGGTCTCCCTAAGTACTACAACGAAAGACTAGCTGAGGAAATAAGGAAGAAGGTTTCCACCTAAGCATAGTGAGCTAAAGAGCAAATGATCTCGTAACAACAGTCTCACTACAATATTGTATACACTCCATAAGAAAGTGGCACCTATCAAGGCTAAGGAATGGAAAAAAAAAAGTCATCAAAGGTGATGTTTGAGATCATATGAGGTACATGAAATTACAGTATTCGTGGGCAATAAGATAAGCCAAATATTCATGCAGCAAGTGATAGAACGACCAGGAAAAGTAATTGCTTACATTTAAGGACAACTGAGAAGGCACGAAAGGAAATTTATGGTGCTAGCAAGTTAAAGGAAGGTTGCGAGTAGTATCAATAGATAGGTGTAGGTCGTAAGGTAAAGTATTATAGAGCAAAAAGGTTTTCGGTAGATAGGAGTAAGGATATGAAAAGGTGAGTGAGAAGGTGACGAGAATATGTACGTGCTCGGGATTAAACCCATCAAAACAGGAGAGTTAATGGCATCCGTAAGTTATTGAAAGCTCGGTACAGCCTGAATGAACTCAGAGGAGTCTAAGACTAGGTGCATTTAGAAGAGATGGAATGCCGCCCTGGTAGTAAAATAAAGGTGTAATTGTGATAGATAAGAGGATGAGGCTTAGGCCTTTGATTGAGTAACGATTTAACGAGAAAGGGATTTTATTAATTGCACGGGATTAGTACCCCCATAAAATGAATCACATTGGGATGCAATGATATACGCTTATTGAAGTATAGTATTATCCCTAGGTGGATCAGGAAAATCACTTTAGATGTTCCCCGATAAGATGTGAGCCCCAGTGACAGTGTATTACGTAGGAGGTTGCAAGTTATCAGTAATAGATTATAGATCAACATTAAGGTGAATAAACAATAGATGGGTACAAGTTCCAAAGTACGAGCTGAGATTTGGTTGTTATTCTGAAGATGAATAGTAATGAGGAAGCACTAAAGGACATATAGGATAAGCAGTGAGAGAGTAACCTGGAGTTGGGTGGCAAACTCGGTAATAATAAACCGAAGTAAGTTTTATGGTATAGTATAACCTACCTAGATGTAGTAAATCCATAAGGATATATATATATACAAGGCTATGAAACAAGAGATAGCAATAGTCTTAAGTTCGATAAAGTATCAAGCGAAAGACATCAGTACACCTATAGATGCCTAGAGGGACAGCTTGTCATAATTCTATATATGTTCATATAGTGAGGCTTAGAGATTGGATAAAAGATGGAGAAAAAAAGAAGGAAGAAGAGTCACCAGGCACATAAGGTAGCAAATGTTACGATATTGGAAGAATTCCGACCATATGTCATGGCGTGAGAACGAGGCCTAAAGGGGGGAATGCCCAAGCGTTTGGATTTATTCACAAAACAGTTGCTTAGATGGCAAGATGAGCATTAAAGTATTCGTAAGAGCTATAGTTTATGAAACTGACAAGCGTATCAGTCAACATTCGAGGACGAATGTTCCAAAGGGGGGAATGATATTACACCCCAAGTTTTCATACGTGAGAGTACGTCGTAAGTCATGGATGTAACCTCGCAAATGAGATTATATTTAGAAGAAAATAAAGTAAGTTAATCATGTTACCTTGGAGGTTACAAATATTTAAGATCATGAATAACGAGTACCAAGAGGGTTGGAAATCTTAGAAGCTAAACCAATTGAAGAAAATAAGTTTCGTCGAAAGTCGACAAGTTTGGAATGTTATAACATGTACTTTGGGGTGAGGCTAGGGTTCTTAACATGATAAGGAGGTTATTCTATGAGTTATTTTAGTCGTATGATATTCATTTTATACATTTTGAAGGCAAGCAAGTTGTGGAACAAGAGTTGGCAAAGGTCATCACAAGTTACATTTATAAATTTGCTGAAATTTAGGTCAAATGTAGATACACTTTTCTCCCAATATACTTGGAATCAAGGGATGATCTACCTACCAAATTGAAGATCTACGAGTCTAGTTTCTAACGCATTAAACCGTTCATCAATACGACATCGGACTAGAGAGATATTCGCATTTTCGCGAGACTGCGCCAAGCAGCTCTCTATGGGGCCCACATAGGCGGTTTAAGACATAGGGATATATATAAGATGCCTCAACCCCGTTTTAAGTCATTATTTTCAGTATATTTCAGACCTTAGAACCCTAGAAACACTCTCTCAAGGTTCTCTCATGATCCAAGACCCAAACAAAGGGCAAACAACACAAATCAAGTGTCGGGAATTCCGTGGCGCTAGTAAGTTTCTTGTTCTTCTTGTTGTTGCTGATTTTGGGTGGTTCCAGCTCGTGTAGGAGGTTGTTTTAAGTGGTTTATGCTCTGTAAAATACTCTCTCATGGGTTTCATATCAACCCTAGGTTATTTCAAGTCTTGCAAATAGATTACGCCATATTTCAACATCAAAAGTGAAGAATAATACCTCTTTGAGGTTGTGTTTTCATTAAGGATTGTTGTGGGCTGTATTTGGATGAAATTCCAAGTTTTTGCTGCTGTCTAAGGTGAGTATAACATCCTACTAATTGTGCTTAAGCTTTCTTGTATGTTGGTTAAGTTGTTAGGATGATAAACTACAAGATATACTTGGATTAGCTTAAGTCACTTCTATGGTGTTGTATTGCCATTGAGGGTTGTTGTAAGCTGAATATAACTTGGATTTCAACTTGAAGTTACTGTAGGAGATATGTTTTTGGTGTTCTTGTATGTGCTTAAGGTTATCTTGAAGTTGATTAAGTTAAATGGATGGAGTACACATGGACTAGTGAACAAAGTTAGTAATTGAAGATAGTTGGAGTTGTGGATTGTTTCCTTAATTATAAATATATGTTATAAGGATGGAATCATTGATAAATGACTTCATTATCATGTTAATGATACTTTTACGTTAATGTAAGAAGTCTATAAGGGGTGATATGAGTTATATGGATTCCAATTGGAGCTTGCCGCTCGTCGTAAAGTAGTTGTGACTTGTTGTTGTTATATGGTGTCTTGTTATTGACATTTATATGTTGATGGATTTCTCTGGTTGTTGTTGTTGGTATATGGTATTGGTGGAGGCCCTTGTTACAAGGGAGATGCTGCCCAAATTTACGTAAATGAGCTACTAGCTTAAGTCATAGACCTAGCCTTTGCTCAGCACTGATTTTGAATCTCCTTATACTATGATGGATTGAGTTGATTTTTTTGAAGAGTTGATTGGAAGGGATTAAGGAATCAACGGGTTTAAGGTATGTTAAGGCACTTACTTCTTTCTTTTGGCATGATCTAAAGTGACATGAACATAAACAGTACGTTAATTCATGATGGATCTACTCCTAGAAACTAAGATTGTCCATTTTGTTCTTTCCTTATAAAGTTATTCTAAACAAGTATGTATGATCCTTAAATCCTACTAAGGTTCATATTGATGGTATGATGTCTATAATGTTAATCCAAGGTGTAATGACCTTATGTCACTTTGAAAGGTTTAGAACGTGACCATGAGTCTAACATGCATTATATATAGTAGCTATTTTACTCTACCGAGCCGCGCTATAGTCGGCCGGGTATGGCACCTATTGTGCAACCACTGATCAGTTGGGTTTTACCGAGCTCCACGTGGCCGGGTACGATTCTACCGAGCCTTATAATGGCCGGGTACGTTTTTACCGAGTCCTCTTTGAGGCCGGGTACGATATGATGATGATGATGCCCACAGAGGCGTATGCTTTTTAAAATGTTATGTATATATATGTATTATGCATTTCATGTCAGTATCCCCCAGAGGCACTCAGATGTTACAGGTTGTATCTCCTCTATCTCTCTTTACATTACTGTTCTTATTTATGCTTTCTTGCCTTACATACTCGGTACTTTATTCGTACTGACGTCCCTTTTGCCTGGGGACGCTGCGTTTCATGCCCGCAGGTCCCGATTGATAGGTTGACAGTCCTCCTAGTAGGCTATCAGCTCAGCGAAGGTGTTGGTGCACTCCACTTGCTCCGGAGTTGCCTATTTGGTCGGTATGCTTTGGATATGTATTGATTGGTATGGCGGGGCCCTGTCCCGACCTTTATGATTTTATGTACTCTTAGAGGCTTGTAGACAGATGTCAGGTTTATAGATACATGTGTGGCCTTGTCGGCCTATGTTTTGAGTTTACAAATGGTCGTGTCAGCCTTATAGTCCCGTATGTCACATGTATAAGTTTGTATATCAGGTTGGGTCATCATATGTTGAGTATTCCCTTATGTTTTATTCTTGTTACCTCATGAAAGGGTTTCTGGCTCATCTACTCATGATAGTATGATAAGAAAGATATGTTACGTTGGTACTCGGTTGAGTAAGGCACTGGGTGCCCGTCGCGGCCCATCCGGTTTGGGTCATGACAAAGAAGTTTATTTGAAACCGATTTGTCTATACGCTTTAAGCGCACCACAGGCTTTGTCCTTCGAGGACTTATTCTAATATGAGCATTTACAGTAAGAATATAGTTACTTTCTTTAGGTCAACAAGTGCGTCTGACATGTTTTACAATATATTACAGATGAATTGTCTTTTTATGAACTTCAACTCATATTATCTTATTCGAGGATGTAGATGTACAAATGATAATTCATTCCACGTAACTTTTTCTCAAATGTTTATCTTATCTCTCCCTCATGTTAGAAAAACTAATTTGTTTTCTCAACTTTGAGAACTCAACTTTGTGCGTTATGGTGTTAATTAAAATATAAACCGCACATCAATAATAATAAGATGAAATTATTTGGTTCCTGACTGAACCACGTGTGAGGGCAGAATGTAATGTACTTTCGTATATAACCTATATCAAACTGATATAGATAACTTTGTTCTCATAAGCAATATTTTAGTTATTAAGTGGAGGAACTCAATAAATTATTTTGCTAAACTAACTATGATGTAAACCAACTTATCAAGATGAACCTCTTGAATAGAAAATCTGAAAATTATGCTTGAAATTAAATTATTGAGAAAGTTACCTTGCAAACATTGGTCAGGTTGAGAGTTAATAATAATCACACATGTAACCATCTCATAGATGAATTTTATGTGATATACATGGCAGGTGAATGTGCCCATATCACCTTTAATATTTCCAGCTTTCATGGAATTCAATCTCAATTTTAGTTGGTCTATTAATTAATAAGAACAAGCAATATAGGAGAATTCGTAAAAAACTTTCTAGTTCCTTAATATTTACCCATGTGAATTCTTTATTATTTTTGCACTTCATACTTAAATTAACATGGCTAAACTAATTATGCCAACTGAATAAATTAATATTGATAAAGTTCAGATTTACACCATGGCGTGTGCAATTATTAATAGACTCCAAGTTTATTATGATATAGGTTTTTATATCAATAAACATCCACTTTAGTGTGATATTCTTTTATTTATATAGTACAAACTGGAGAATAAAGCAGGTAATTTTTCACATAAGTATTACCCTGCTACAAGTTGTAGTAATAGAAGATATTAAATCTTTCATTTATTTATAGTCTCAGTATGACCAACCGCTTTCGTGAATACTTTAGAAACTCAATTAAGTTTCTTTGAGACTTACTACAACACAATACCTTATTGGTAATCAATTGCATTTCTCCAAAATAGTGTAATTGGCTCTTGCAGAATTCTCAATTAATTTTGTAGTATCACATATTCATCAACATCCATATGGTGAATATCTCTTTTAAAGAGAAAGTTATACCATTATGGTTATGGTCAAAGTTATATGCAAGATCTGTTTCTTGCATATATTTATCAACATCCGTATGGTAAATATCTCTTTTAAAGAGAAAGTTATATCATTATGGTTATGGTCAAAGTTATATGCAAGATCTGTTTGTTGCATTACCGTTGTATTTTAATAATCACAATGCCAAAATAGTTTGGCGTACAATAGGTATGTGACTCATGACCATTCATGCCATAATAATGATATTATTTCTTATATCATCTCAAACCTCCTTCTAGAGGTGAGTGTGGTATATTCACTATCACTAGCATATTCATATTCTTTCAAGAATGAATATGTATTCATAAATCAGATGTTGTCACATTCACATCATGAATGGACCGTAATCATCTATATGTGCTTTATAAAATTTCATGTCAAATCGATGATAAATATTACTTTCACAGAGTGAAGGATTATTTTGAGAATCCTTATTATTCTTATTATCACAATGATAATGATTATAATTTCGTCTACTGCCACGTCCACATCCATTGATACCTTTACGGTAATAGTTTTGTGTTCTTTTAGACTTATCACATATTGTTATCACATTCTCTTAAGGGAATGAGAATGAAGCAAATTCAATGGGACGGTTTCCACTTCTTTGCCCACAATCATACATGAATTTGATCATGGCAAAACATAGAAATTTTACCACTTCGAGTGGTTACAATTTCTTACTAACTCCATTAGAGTTATAATCAAAATTTATTATCTTTGCTTGCATTTAAAATCAAATTTTAGAATAAAAGAGAAAAATACGGTAAAATACTTACCTTAAATCCAGAATTTAATCATGAAGGAAGTTAATCACAATTGCAAATCATTATGCTCACTCCCAAAACTTCTACTCAATTGGTTAGAGTCTCGTGCTGATAACGTGTTATAAAACAATAAAAGAAGAAGAAAGTATTGTAGAGAAAAGTAGAAAGAGAATTCTTATTGATATTGGGATCAATTACAATAGAACAGAACCCCTATATTTATAGGGAAAAAGTGACTTAGCCACCAAGTAACAAATCCTAAATTCTCTCTAAAATATAAACATCCACCTTAAATACAATTCTATTTATAACAACCCTAAACATAACTCTTTAATGACTACATTGTGGATATTTTTTATTTGTGCTCTTGTGAGAAGCAGAGATCCTTAATTTATAGATGTGCAAAACTTGTCTTCCAAGAAAAGGATAAGACATATTAAGAAGATTTATTTCTTTTAGGAGTCTTTTTTTATTCCTTCAAGAAAGAGAGTCCTAATAGTTTAGAAATTCAGGGCAAAATGCTAATAGAAGGTCCTTCTCTATTGTGTGTAAACTTCATGGTTTGGTATAAAAGGAAGACGCCATGTACAACGTAATTAAGGCGAGCTTAAGTTCTACATAACAATAGGATATAAATGATTTGTGATAAAAACAATAAAAGAAGAAGAACAATATTGCAGAGAAAGAGAGAGAGAGAGAGAGAGAGAGAGAGAGAGAATTCTTATTGAATTTTTGGGATGAATTACAATGGAATAGAACCCTCTATTTATAGGGAGATGGTGACTTAGCCACCAAGTAATAAACCCTTGAATCTCTTTAAATATAGACATTCACCATAAATAGAATTCTATTTATGACATTACCCTTGAATGTCTATTCAACAGATAATGTGTCTCGTTAAAACCTTAACTAAAATAAAACATAGTGGAAAAAAATCCAGAAAAGGAAAAAGAGTACACAAATATAACAATATGCTTTTTGGTTGCCTCATTAAAAACCTTGCAAGGAAAACCTAGTGGGACAAAACTTTGTAAGGGAAAAAGAGTGCAACACGCATTAACTCCCCCTGATGAGAGAATCAATTCACATCTTTAAGCATTTGCATTCCAATCTTGTGCACCATCTTCAAAAGATCTCTTGAACGAATTTGTGTCACCTTGAAATCATCATTCCTAATAGATGTATTATCTCCATATGATCTTGTTGGAATTGTCAGTTCAATATCTTCACATATAAGTGAAAACTCTTGCTATCATATTATCATGCATATAGTTATAGCAAGATACATTTGTGCACAAATTGCACTGAGGAAGTGGTATTTCAAGATCAAGAATTGTATATGCTTCAAGCAACTTAAATCCTTCATAGATTGTCACATAAGTATAGTCATATAAGTCATATAATAGACTTTAATTGGATACATATCAAGTTTTCATGTCATGCTAGACAAATAGGATATAAAAAACTAATTACACATACCATTGACTTTATACTTTCAAGTGTTTGAATTGCAGGTCCAAAACTACATGTCTTTCATATGAAACCAATTCTACTTGAATTGTTTCTTAAGACTTAAGATCCTCATATATGTATTTAGCGTTGTCATAGATGACGTGAAGAACATTTTATATCGGTTCTAACCTCCTTATTTTTCATAAACACATAATATAGAGATATCTTCATTCATATGGTACTTGAACCTCTCATGAGATTTTATGAAGTCTTATGTCATGTGATCTTCTAGATCACTTGCCTTCTTTGTTATGATCATTTTGATCTTGCTCATCTTCTTTATGAAGAAGTTTATTTGCAACTGATTTGTCTATATGCTTTAAGCATACCATAGACTTTGTCCTTATAGGACTTAATAGGAGCATTTACAATAAAAATATAGTTACTTTCTTTGGGTCAGCAAATGCGTCTGGCATGCTTTGCAATATATTGCAAATGAATTATCCTTTTATGAACTTCAAGTTCATATTATTTCATTCGAGGATCTAGATGTATAAATTATAATTCATTCCACGTAACTTTTTCTCAATTGTTTATCATGTCTCCCCCTCATGTGAGAAAAACTAACTTGTTTCCTCAACTTTGAGAATCCATCTTTGTGCTTTATGGTATTAATCAAAATATACACTACACATCAATAATAATAAGATGAAATTATTTGGTTCCTGACGCCGAACCACTTGTGAGGGGATAAAATAATATACTTTGATATATAATGTATATCAAATTGATATATATAACTTTGTTCTCATAAGAAATTGTTTCGCTATTAAGTGAAGGCACTCAATAAATTATTATGCTAAACCAATTGTGATGTAAACCAACTTATCAAGATGAACTATCTTGAATAAAATATCTAGAAATTATGTTCTAAATCAAATTATTGAGCAAGTTACCTCGCAAACACCATGTTGCGGGTTAATAATAATCGCACATGTAATCATCTCATAGATGTATCTTATGTGATATACATGGTAGGTGAATGGGACTATATTCACTTTTGATATTTCCAGTATTCATGGGATTCAATCCTAATTTTAGTTGGTCAATTAATTAATGAGAACAAGCAATATAAGAGATTCGTAAAGAACTTTCTAGTTCTTTAATATTTACCCATATGAATTCTCTATTATTTTTGCACATCATACTTAAATTGATATGGCTAAACCAATTATGCCAACTGAATAAATTATCAATATTGATAAACTTCAGATTTACACCATGACATGTGCAATTATCAATAAACACCAAGTTTATTATGATATGAGTTTTTACATCAATAAACATCCACTTTAATATGGTTTTTTTATTTGTATAGTACAAACTGGAGAATAAAGCGGGTAACTTTTCACATACATATTATCCCGCTACAAGTTGTAGTAATAGAAGATATTAAATCTTTTCTTTATTTATAGTCTCAATATAATCAACCGCTTTCACGAATACCTTAGAAACTCAATTAAGTTTCTTTGAGACTTACTACAAAACAATACCTTATTGGTAATCAATTATGTTTCTCCAAAATAGTAATAATTGGCTCTTCTAGAGCTCTCAATTAATTTTGTACTACCACAGATTCATCAACATCCATGTGATGAATATCTCTTTTAAAGAGAAAGTTATACCATTATGGTTATGATCAAAATTATATACACGATATGTTTCTTGCTGTAACGACCCGGCCGGTCGTTTTTGGAATTTACGCCCTGATTCCCCATTAAATGCTTCCCCTAAGTTCATTTCTGCTGTTTGGTTTGTCGGGTTGTTCGGTGTTACGATTCGGAGTGTTTTGGGACACTTAGTCCCTAAATGAGAGTTTAAGAGTTGAAAAATGGTCCGTATTTAGAACAGTGTGAAGACGACCTCGGAATGGGAATCCGATGGTTCCGTTAGCTCCGTTAGGTGATTTCGGGGTTGGAAGCGTGCTCGGAATGTATTTTGGAGGTTCGTAGCTCATTTAGGATTGAAATGTCGAAGTTGGAATTTTTGAAGTTTCCGGTCCAATAGTGAGTTTTTGATCCGAGGGTCGGATGTGAATTCCGGAAGTTGTTGTAGCTCCGTCATGTCATTTGGGATGTGTGTGTAAAATTTCAAGTCATTCGGACGAGGTTTGGTTAGGTTTTTTATCGAAAGCGTATTTTGATAGAATTTGAAGTTCTTAGGCTTGAATCCTTGATTTAATCAGGTTTTCGGTGTTGTTTGAGGTGTTTTAAGGATTGGTGCAAGTTCGAATAAGGTATTAGGTGGTATTGGTACTTTTGGTTGAGGCCCCGGGGGCATCGGGATGATTTCAGATGGTTAGCGGGGTAAATTTCTAAGTTTGTTGCAGCTGGTATCCTTTTCTTTCTGGTATTTCCACTTCTACGGCTTGGGAACCGCAGAAGCGGAGCCGCAGAAGTGGCTTCCTCGTTGAAGAAGCGAGTTTGGGTTATCTTCCAGGAAACCGCATAAGCAGAATCTGAGATCATTAAACGAAATCGCAGAAGCGGCCAGTGGTTCGCTTAAGCGGGACCGCAGAAGCGGTCCCTTATCCGCAAAAGCGGAAACAACTATGCAGAAGTATTAATGTCAAGGGTTTAATTTCATAAGTTTGAAAATTGATTGAGAGCACGGGAGAAGGCGATTTTTAGTGGGTTTTGAAGAGAAAATTATTGGGTAACGTTTCTTTGATCCCTTTTCATATAGTTCATCATTATACAGCTAAATACATCTTTTGAATTCGAATTTAGGATCAAAAACTTGGTAATTTGGGGTAAAAGTTCATAGACCAAACTTTAGGGTTTTTAGGGGGCATTTGACCTCCGATTTGGGAGATTTTTATATGGTTAGACTCGTGAGAGTACGAGGGTCCTGAAAATGTAAAAATTATTCGATTCCGAGACGCTGGCTGGAGGGGGCATTTTGGTCATTTTACCTATTTTCGCGCCCTAGCTTTAATTTTAATAGTGGAATCAGTTGTTTGCAATATTATTTACGATGTGTAACTGAATTGAATAGACTTGGGCCATTTGGAGTCGGATACTCATGGCAAAGGCGTGGTTTCTAGTGATATTGAGCCGGTTCGAGGTAAGTGGCTTGTCTAACCTTGTGTGGGGGACCTCTCTCCTTAGGATATGTCCTGAATATTTGAATGCCTCGTACGTGAGGTGACGAGCGCGTACTTGAGCTAATTATTGAAAATCCATTTCTAATCGGAGTATTTACATTGAGATTTTTCCGTTTACTTGTTCATTTAAACTGCAGTTTTAACCTGTGCTACCTTGGAGAAGCATGCTTAGCTGACTTACTTGCTTAATTGTCTAACTGTACTATTTGCACTCTATGAAGCATGTTAGATTAGAAATCAGTATTACTTGTAATGGTTTGGCGTTTATTCTGAGATTATGAACTGTTGTTGTGGTGTGTTTTAAATTGGGACTACGGGACAGCTTCCCAGGAGATCCCCCCTGTACTTGACTTATTCTGAATTGAAAGTGCGGGATACCAAGAGATCCCCGGCACGTGGTTCTATATAAATATTGGGATACCAAGAGATCCCCGGCTCACTTATTGAGTGTCATGACCCAAAATCCACTAAGGTCGTGGTGGCGCCGGACACCTCTGTCAGGCCAGCCAACTAACTCATCAATTAATTTCTCTTTTAATACTTTTAAAAATCTAGGGTTTTTCCTTCCACTTTTATAAATAAAAATTCACTACTAAAATTCAAATTTAAATAATAATAGTTAGAACAAATCCGTTGTAAACCCTCCCAGAAACTCGGTGTCACAAGTGCATGAGCGACTACTGATAAAGACATAAAATACATCACAGCATCCGTCCGGAATACAATGGACAGAAAAGAAATACAGTTACTAGAAAAGGACTTTAAAGAGCTGCGGGCCTCCTTGCATACTGCAACTCACCTAGTCCCCGAATCGTCCGTGTTTCTGCGCCCAGTAGGCCACTAATGCATCAAGTACCTGTGCAACAAAAAAATGCACATAAGTGTAGTATGAGTACGTAATCAACGTGTACTCAGTGAGTATCCCGCCTAATCCCGAAGGGGTAGAGACGAGATGGCCAATTGCGACACGCACTAGAGGTCAAATAGCAATATTCTATAAGTGCGGGGGAAATCATGGATTTATATAAAAGTTCAAGTTGTGAAGCCAGAAAACAGGTAAACACCTCCAATAATAAATCAAGGGCTTCT
>MU706557.1:7179-28522 GCA_026770625.1 Nicotiana glauca
GCATATATTTATTATATTAACTTTTAAGTTTTGATAATTACTTAATTAAAAATTTAATCTAACTGTGTAATTACACTTGTACAACCAAACAGTAAACTTGTAATTACACTGTTATTACACTATGACAAACAAACAGGTCGTTGTAATTATACAACTTAGTAATTACTAGGTTGTGTAATTATTACCCTAGTAATTACACCAATTCCAATTACAGGGTGGCTTTCCAAACAAACTCTGATTCTCAAAATATCATAGATCATTTTTTTTGTTTAGCCTGTTACCCTTACTTTTCCTACTTATTAGTGAATGATCCATTCCTTTTCCTATCAAATTTGAAGGTTCACTCAAACAACCTTGGTGCTTCTAATGACACGCCATCTGAAACGAGAAGACCTGCTGTGATGGAAACTTTGTCAACGGAGGAGATGCAAGAACGAATGGACCAGTTCGCTTACATCATGCAGCAAAAGTTTTTATTGGGTGAAGATAGTCTGGATTACTCAAAAATTGATGAGGATGAGACCTTGGATGATCATTGGATGAAAGAAGAAAATTATGATGCTGAAGAAAAGTACTTTGATGATGATGACTGAGCTTAAATACTGACATGACGTAGGATCTGGTTTTTGTTTTTGACATTATACAAGTTTCTACCATGTATATGTTGTTAGGCTTTTATGCAGATATGCTTAGGTTTTGTGGCTGAAGGCAGTTTCTTGTAAGGGTTCTCGATGGCTGGAATTTGGTTCTTGGAGTTGCTTCCGAGTTCCGAGCCATCTTCTTGTGTTAACCTTACAGTTTCTTGATTGATTTCTGGGAGTAGCTTGTAAGTTTATATTACAATTCAAGCCTGTCAAATAAGAAATTATATTACAATTCACAAGAGAGTGAAAGAGACACTGAAATGCTAACTTAGCAGCCACACAAGAGGAGGATAGAGTTCTTGTCCAGATAAGTGACAGTGTGCTCAAGTCGAAGAATTTGGAATTACTTTAATAGCAAGGAATCTATGCCAATTGATAATTAGAAAACTTAGTGATTTGAGAAGCTTCCTTGTTTGGATTGATTTTATTGGTTTCTGTACAATAACTGACTTTATTGGACATATTTGTTGTTTGGGAGTAGAGATTCTACACATGTTGATGTAGAGTGAGTGGCTGCTACTCCAATTCTATACAAAGATTTGAACATCTTTTATCTTAGGTCTAAATTATGCAATTACCTTTATCAAGAGGTATTAACTTGAAAATCTGGGAGATCACACATCAAGTTCCACAATTAATTTATTTTTATCTACCTAAGAGTCGGCGGGCAAAATTACTCCGATACATGTACGAGTGAGAAGTCATGCACATCGCCATTATGAAAAAAACTGCATGACTATGGAATCAACTTCAATCACTAGTGCTCTGTTGTTCATCAAAGAAATAAAATAAAAAGACGATCAATTTAATCCCTGAAATTACAACAATAGGTTACAATTTTACCAAATTGACATGCACAAAAATTATTCAAATTACTACTGAGTCCCTTGTGAAGTCAGCAGTGACAAAAAATACACATACAATCGCACCAAGATAAAATCCCCAAGCGACAGTATACTAGCATTACCCATCCGAAAAAATCGTCTAAGCAAAGCTAAGCTCTTCCCGCCGGTATATTATCACCTTCTCCGGTCAAAATTCCCTCTTTTTGCCTCTCTTCAAAAATCACGGATAAGCATAAATTAGAGAGAGAAATGGGATAACACTCTCCCTTCATCAAAAAGCCTAATTTCTCTCTCCTCGTTCGTTTTCTCCGACACCGAAACCCTAGGGTTCGAGTGATTTCAAGCGTTGTGAAAGCTGACGAGAGAGAGATGTACAAAGAAAGGAGAGGTGGTGGTGGATCGAAGGCGGAGATGGGACATGTAGTAGGTGATAGGAAGAGATTAAATGAAGCGTTGGATAAGCACTTAGAGCGGTCCTCTCCTTCTACCTCCACTACTGCTGTTAGGTGCACTAACGGCAAGGATAATCGCTTTTCCATTTCCAAATCGAAGGACCAGCTTAGGAACTCTGCTGCTCCTCCTCCTGATAATAAGTGCTCTGATGGTATATATATACACACACAGACACACACTATACTCCTTCCATTCCTATTTTATACTAATGTTAATTGACTTGCACAGAGTTTAAAATGCTAATTTAACTCATACACACACAAACACACATGTATGCACGTAGTTTTTTAGATAGTATTAGTGATAGTGGAAAAATATATAATTTTCTTTTGAAAATGGAAGAACAATATTAGAGTGATGGTTGAAAAGTTCAATAAGGAAAATATCATGACAAAGTTTTAACATTTGGATAGTTTAAGAAATTTGAATTCTTGAAAGTTGTGAAAGTTTGTGTGGAAATGGAGTAATGTTAAACATTTTAGACATCTCAAAGTGGAATTAAAACATCTTTATATAAGTTGGAACAAAGTCTTGAGCACACTCGACTAATTCCATCGCATACCTGCTACCTTCCACTAGACTAGCACAGATATCGGGTAATTGTACCCACTAAGGTTTGGGTAGATAGGAAGAGACCACTGAGATTTGAACATGAGGCCTCATGGTTCTCCCCCACTTTATTAACCACTAGGCCACACCCTTGGTTGCGGTTGTTGTTGCTTTTCTTTTTTCAATGTGTGATGTTTGTTGGTCTCTAGTGCACAATTTGAAATTTAGTTTAATGGTTATAGCTTTCAGTTGGAAAGAGTATTGATAGCCAGAATCACATTTTTAAGGCATGATGTAAACTTGAGGAGTTTACAAGTGTTAAGCTTTTTCTGCATTGGGGTACTGATGAAGAATGTGGCGATATCAAAGCTTCATGTGGTCGTATGTTGATTCTGGTGCTAGTCTTCTTGTTATTATAGCTTCAGGGTTACACATGTCTTTTTAATCTTTTTAAGGTCTGAACTCTCTGAATGACAAGAAAATAAAAAAGGTGAGAGTTGATTGCAATGGCATAAGCTTTTCTGGAGTTCAATTCGTAGAAGCATTAATTCACCATGTTAGAGACTTGGTGAAAATAAAAGGATGGTTTTATTGCAGTATCACCTATCCATTTGTTATGTATGGATGAAAATTTTAATGGTAGTTTTACATAGATGATATGCATGTATTCAGTGAAACAACTCAGGCGAATATTCAAGGATGAAAAATATTTGGAGGCGTAGGATATTCGTTTAGCTATAATCAGTGTAACAACTCCAGCGAAGCTTTATGTTTTTTTTTTTTTGCTCTTTTTCCTTCTTTTGACATTTCTTAGTGTGGTGGATCATGGATGGGCATCTGTCAGTCGAATGAGACTACGGCATGCCAGTCATTTTATATCTAATTGCTTTCTTTGAAGGTTTCGTGATTCATTATACTAGAGGGTTACAATTAAGGTCCTGATGTAGGACATATACCAAAAAAAAGGGTCCCTGATATGGGACCCTCATGTTTAGTGATTGACTGATTGTTATGCCATTTACCCTTAGAATTTTCCAAGTTCAAGAGAATGGTCACTCTGAGAGCTAAATAGTTGGTAACATGCAGTGACTGTTTATTAATGAACATTTGAGAGGATCACATGTCTGCATTTTTTGCTCCTGATTTCCTGGCCGACTTCCCAGCCTAATTCTTTTTGGTTATATGCTCAAAAGAAAAAAGGATGTCAAACAAACCTCGTCTCCTCTACCCAGTTTCCACTAGTCAAACGACGCCAGATTCAAAGGTATTGTTTCTAATTTTTAAACATATACTAAATTTAGAAATGCATCTCCAAAGTACAGCACTTCCAAAAAGAGATTGAGAGCGTGCTAGTAAGTACTCGTACCCAATAACCTAAAAGGTGCTAGGGTCAATTCTCATCCATGTTCCTCCCGTTCCCTTCTAGTGTTGCTTTTCATCTTATTGAGCCGAGGGTCTATCGAAAACAACCCCTCTACCTCCCTTCCCCAAGGGTAGGGGTAAGGCGTGCGTACACACTACTCTCCCAAGATCCCACTTGTGTGACTCCACTGGGTTTGTCGTTGTTGTTGTTGTTGGTCCTCCCATTCCCATCCATGCTCTCAGCTAAACAAGAAAAGAACAACAATAATAAATTATAATGAAAAATGATAAAATCACACACAAGTAGAACATCTTAAATTAGCTTATTCCTCATGAGTGAACTCTTCAAATCAAAACTAATCCTTCTTTTAGTATTTAAAGTTGGTAAATATAAAATCTAAAGAAAATTTTAATAATTTGAAACTTTTAAGTGGCTGGTTTGACCAGTCAATCCATCAATTAGGTTTTGATATAAATTAGTTGGGATCAGGCGAATGAATCATCTGTAGTTTTGATAATGCGACCTTCAAGTCTAAAATGTTATGTTCGATAGCAAGTGTGAAAACTTTGAGCCGAGCTGTTTAAGTTGGACTGCCATAAGTGTGAGTTATTCAGATAATCAGACCTTTTGATTGTCAGTTTATGATCTTGTTACTGGAAAATTAATTGTAATCCATAAGCTATTAGGATAAGGGAATCATAATTTATAATATAAGTTACGTTGAGCAGGTAAAATTGATTTTTCCTAAACCTTCATGTTAAAGTTTGTGCTTGTGTTTCCGTTTTGCAGCAGAATCTGAAACAGACAGTGAGGCATCAGATATTAGTGGTTCTGAAGGAGAAGACACTTCATGGATCTCATGGTACTGCGGCCTACGTGGGAATGAGTTCTTCTGTGAAGTTGATGATGATTACATCCAAGATGACTTTAACCTGTGCGGTCTAAGCAGCCTTGTTCCGTATTATGACTATGCACTTGATCTGATTCTAGATGTTGAATCTTCTCATGGTGAGTTTTGTGTTTTAAGATTGGAGCATTTCTTTCTGCTATATGCGATGATTTGCACGTCTGAATGCACGCTACAGTTTCTCTTGCTGTCATGATTGTCCATTAATTGATTGGCCTGATTCGTTTCTCTGTTCTCTTAGTTAGCATTTGTAGTTAATGAAAATTAGACAGACCATATTACTAATGGTTTTGCATTTAGAGAGATTTGTTTTCCGTTATGGATCTAATAATTATGTTAGCTGATCCCTATCAAAAGTAATTATGTTAGCTGATATTTGATACTCTCTTAGGTGGAATGTCTTAATAATTTGTCTTACGTGCATATATTGTAATCTGCATTTGATAAGATGATTGTTGAATTAGTTTGCCATGTGTATTATTCTTGTTGTACTAGTATGCATCCGTATGGCTCTTATGCGTTGCTAGTTTGAAGCAAATCATGCCTTCTACTTGAGAGTTCCAAACAACACCAGAGAGGAACGGCATCTGCATTTGAATTCTCTGAGAAGTAAATGTTGCATTGGTGACTGGTCAAATTAAAATAGCTCCCGAGCATGATGTACTGAAAATGAGGACTGGTTTGCTGAGTTAGCTTCCAATATAATTTTGTAATCTAGTGATAAACTTGCCAATTGAACTAACCTACAGTCAAAGAAACATAACATTGGATTTTTAATAAGAATTTGTTGAAAGTAAACATCTTATTTTGGATATGAAGTGCTGTTTAGAGTGGACTCTGTAATCAGTATTTTTCTTGTATCTTAGGAGACCTTTGGCCTTCTATAGTTACAACTACTGTAAATTTGAAGATTTTTCTCTATATAAGATTATACTAGCAACTTGATGCGAGAAGCATTTCTCCTTGCCATAATAGAAGTCAGGTTAACACCAATAGGATTTAGAAAGGTCCTGGGCCTGTTATCTTGTGATAGTTTCTCAAAGGTCCTATGATCGATGAGAATGCCTGAAATGTGTAGGTGATATGTTTACAGAGGAACAGAATGAACTAGTTGAATCAGCAGCAGAGATGCTTTATGGTCTAATACACGCTCGCTACATATTGACAACAAAGGGACTCGCTGCCATGGTAAGAACTTTTTGTATCATTGAAAAATATATGCTCTAATAGCTATAATAATTGAACATATCTGGTCTTTTCAGTTAGAGAAGTACAAGAATGCTGAGTTTGGGAGATGTCCAAGAGTTTACTGCTGTGGACAACCATGCCTCCCTGTTGGTCAGTCAGACATTCCGCGGCAAAGCAGGGTGAATATATACTGTCCTCGATGTGAAGATGTGTATACACCTCGGTCAAGATATCATGAGAGTATCCTTTTTGTTCAACTTTGTTATTACTTAATGCAACATAGTTTAGTGCAAACAATATGTTGAGATAGTAGATTTACTAGTCTGCTTTCTTTCTCCGGGTATGAACTCCTCCCTTAAGGAAGGCCCCTGTTGTGTCAATTCAACCCAGAGGGTATAGTTACTATAATTAATAAGAAGCATAGTAAAGTCCGTGTAGAATAATAGAATCTCTTATTAGCTTATGAAGGAAGGGTGCAAGTGTAGCTATGAAAGCAGCAAGGAGGCATTAGGGAAAACCTAGATTCAAGGTCGGAAGTATTGGAACAAGGCTCGAAAACGGAACCCTTTCTCTAGCGGCCTCTTGGCTTCTTTCTTTTATGATCAGTCCAGGCCAGTAGCTGCTCCTGGCTCTTGGACAGTTAGAGAACCGACAGATAGAGCGAAGAGTCCACAAGGAGAAGAGCCAATGCTTGTATAAGATAAGTTTGAGTCTTATCTCTTATTCGCGAGAATTTCTTCTCTCCGGTCTTGTCTCCTCTCTAAGTGGCTGCACACACCTGTTTTACAGATGGAGTCAAGCACGAGACGTGTATTTACTTGTTCCGGGAAATTTGGGATGTTAAATCCACCTTAGAGTTAGCAGCCAGCATTTTTAGTCATGTTAGCTTTTATGGGGTCTCTTAGTCCCATTGGGGTTTATATGCACTAGAAAATATAGAGAATCTAGTTCTTTATTATTCTATTTTTTTAAAATTTTGTATACTATTGACCTAAGATGAGCTTAAATGGAATCACATATCAGTGAGGATTCTCATAGCTTACCCCAACTTGACACATTTGAAGAGGGAATCAATCTGTAAACACTGTTGAATCTGTCGACACATTTGGACATTTACTACCAAGTAATGCGGTGATGATATTTCATTCTATTTTCCATTTTAGCATCTATAACAATGTTGCTTAAGCATTTCCTTTACTGTGCCAAAGACATTGATGGAGCTTATTTAGGAACCACGTTCCCGCACCTATTCTTGATGACATATGGACACCTCAAGCCACAGAAGATTTCTCAGAGCTATGTTCCCAGAGTGTTTGGTTTCAAGGTCCACAAGCCATGATCCTGGTAGCGACCTACTGGCAAATGTATCCATATTAATGTGCTAGGAGAGTTAATACTTTTAATAGCACATCTAGAATTATTAAGGTTCTGTTGTAGGTTCTCTGTTCTCATACAGGCTTTCGAAGATACTGTAACGAGTTAACTCGAGCTACTTATGTATGGAGATACTTTCCATGCTAAAATTTGTGGTGTGAGAATCTCAGACTGCATTACATACTTTTTTGTTGTCTGAGTTTTATGTCAATGTACAACCATGCATCATAACTTCCATTTTCCACAGATTTCTTACGTGGCACGTACGATGGACCTATTCAGCCTACGGTTTCACCTTTCGTCTGTGATTTATGTCAAAAGGAGTCCTTCAAATATAATTTTCATCACTATCACACTGCGCTCTTGAGTAGTTGTTACGATGTCTATAAAAGCCTTTTCTTTGATTTTCCTAGACTTCTGCTTAACATTATTTTTACAGGGTGAAAGGGGGTCTTGTGTGCTGAAATAGTAATTTTTCATATTGTGGCCGAGTCAGTCATAAAAATTGCAGCCTCAAACACTTTGGTTTAATGGCAAATGTATCACAGCGCAGGATGTGTGGTATGTGCACATAGCAAATTGAACGCCGACCTCACTGTTACACTGAGTTTGGTACTTAAAATAGAGAAGGGTAAAGGGGCAGACTCATTGTCCATTAATCTTAAAAGCTTAAAATAAAGGTAAAAATATTAGTCGCCTAACCAATTGTTGCAAATTCTTGTGCATACTAGTAAAATTAACTTATGGTTCAAGTTCAACCCGTAAGCCTCAAACCAACAAGCCAAAGAGAAGAAAATCAATATGCAAGAGACGTTGGCTTTCTTTGTAGATCAGTGAACATTTTGTGGTTATCATCTTAAAAACTGGATGATATTGGTCCAAATTGGATATTATTATAACATTTTTTTTTAATTCATCTTACTCTATGGGCTAACTAACTCGAATAATATCTATTAGTCATTAAAGGTCAACCGCCTGAACTTGGATGATCAAGAATTTATTATGCTAAATCATGAGATAAGTTTTATATCTCCGATCATGTGGTTGACTTTTGCACGCTAGTAAACGCACATTCCAGTAAAGAATCAGTGCATCAGATTTGAAGCCACAGCTTGTTTCATCTCTAGAAAGGCTGCTGCCCAACACAAGTTAACATAACACAAACCGGTTACCAAGTTTAACCATATTTAATGCATCCAGATAACTCTAACTTGACTGCAACAAGAGGCAATAATGACAGCAATCATCTCAGATTGAACTAGGTTTTTTCCTACAGTAGAATGAGCTGGTTCACAGCCATCAAAATTTCACGAGGAAAAACAACGCTGATCTTGAAACAACAATGTTGGCATAAAAGATAAAACATGCTCAACTCTCAGTCTGCTCCCTCAGTCTGCGAATTGTGCTCCTAACTGTCACAGCACTTGCAGTGCTGTTGCAAAGGAAATAAGAATTAGTTAACAATCACAAAAGGTGAAACTTGGTATTATTGCTAAGAGAAAAAAAGAAATTATTTGACAACAACAAAAGGGGAAACTATGAACACATTCAAAGAGTAATTACTTCAATGTATATGCGCCACCAGCTTTTACTTTGCCACAATCTTTGCAGCCCCATATCCCCACTGCCTTTCTCTTCACAGCATACTGAACATAAAAATAAGAATCCGGTAAGCACAACAAGCACAATTTTAAAGCAGATCTGTAAAGAACAGAAATGCAAAATTGCAGCACAAATATGGTAAATATCACATTCCTAAACCAGAAAACCATACCTTTCCGCAAAACTCACAGAAGTACTTGCTATGTTGGCTAACCTCCATCTTCTTAATCTGCTTCCGCAGACTAGCACCATAACGGGTGCCTGAAAATAGAGAGCAAATCAAGTCAGAGAGGACAACTTTATCAAGAATTAAAAGCACATAAAATTTCAACATCAAAAGACATGCTAATCATTATCTTACATCACAGGAAGACGTAAAACTATAGCATTCCGTAAAAGTTCAGCATTTTAGCCACAAGAAAATGGGAACTAAAACAAGTTCAGGAGAGCACAAGTGGTCCTTAAATTTACCAAACGGGCCCAACAGCTATAGAATCCGAAGTATAAACAGTCGAGCATAGCCCTTAATAAAGTTACACTTAGAAATGCATGAATTTTCATAAAGACAAAGGTGACCATAAGAAGGAAAATAAGAGGTAATAAGTAGCCATATACATACCATACTTCCCAACTAGTTTAATGTTGGGTACAACATATAGGTGAGGTGACAAGTACCTATGCGTTGTTGTTGAGTCATAATATGCTAGTGAGTCTTATTCATAAAATTGTGACTTTCTGTGATCATATTATCCATGCTTAGACTAGTTTAATGTTATGTTGATTGTTTTTATCATATATACGGATTTTTGTATTGATTGAGTATTGATTCAAAGTCAAGGTTGATATTGTGGAAGTAATTGTTGAAGTAATACTTGTTATTTTCATTTCTATCTCCCTATTATTATTGTTCCTTATTTTGGTGAGGGAGAGTGTTAATGCATGAAGGGTGATGTCATGCCATTCTGATTTGATTTATATAGTGAGGATCAGAGTAAAAGCACGAAGAGTGATGTCGTACCGTTCTTATTTGATTTGTATGGTGAAGTTGAGAGTAAAAGAACGAAGGGTGATATCGTAGCATTCTTATTTGATTTATATGGTGAGGTTGGGAGTAAAAGCAAGAAGGGTGATGCCGTGCCGTTACTATTATTTATATAGTGAGGTTGAGAGTAAAAGCACAAAGGGTGATGCCGTGCCGTTACTATTGATTATCTGGTGAGGATGATAGTAAAAACAAGAAGGGTGATGTCGTGCATTTTCTGTTACTGTAATTACTTATTGTCACTGGTTCAAGGTGTACTAGCTGTCTAAATTTCTCTACTACTGTGATTCTTTATTTTGCAATCCCCTAAGCATTTTTCCCCTCCCGTTATTACATGTTTGCTTCCACTAGTTGTTATTGTGCTCGCATATTGTTTAACTGCACAAGTTTGTGTATGTGTCTTGTCTTAGCCTCGTCACTGCTTCGCCGAGGTTAGGCTCGTCACTTACCAGTATATGGGGTCGGTCGTACTAATATTGTATTTTGCACTTTTTGTGCAGATTTCGGTAATGGACCGTGTTGACCCAAGTTGAGCTGCTGACTTCAATCCCAGAAGAGACCCAAGGTAGATCTGTCGGTATTTGCAGACCCTGGAGCCCCCTTCCAGTTATTTCAGTTTACTGTTTCTTTTAACTAGAAAATAGTTGTACTTTCCTTCAGCCAGTTATTTGTAGTGACTCTTAGAAGTTCGTGAATCGTGACACCGAATTCTGGATTGTTGTGTATAACTTATTGGGTTATTATAGAATTCCGCACTCCTTTAATCTGTTATGGTTTAATTGTGGTTATTTTTTTTGAATTGTTTAAGAGTACGCGTATTAGTCTCTAATTACTGGCTTGCCTAGCAACTGAAAAGTTAGGCGCCATCATGGTCCCGACGGTGGAAAATTCGGATCGTGATAGGTTGGTGTTGATATCCAATTTTTCCTTATATATTTTTTATATGCAAAATACTTTCAAAATAGTATATGTATGCATATATAAGTGTGTCCAAATGTTTTAGTATTTTTTCTAATTTTTAAAAGATTTTAAATCAAACTATTAATTATTCCTCAAATTATCATTTTTGGTGATTAACTTATTTTATTCTCATATTTATGCCAAAATATAGCTAAGGTGATTTTTACACAGTTTTACAAATTCATTTAGTATTTTTAAAGCTAAATTGCATATAATTGTAATTTTACCCTATTGTAGGATTTAATTACGTTTATAATTATAAAATTGATTCCAATATTTTTAATTTAATATTTATGTATTATTTATTAATTTAGTGCCTTTAATTTGTTTTCAGAAATCATTTTACTATTTTTATAAATAAAAAAAGAAAAAAGTGGCTATTTAAATACTAGCCCTATTTTATTTCAATTGTAGCCCAAATCAACCCCCCAATTAAAATGTGACGACCCAAAGGGTCATCACCGGATTTCTCTCTTTTTTTGCGCTTCTGAGGCCTTGAAAACCTCACTTTTAGTTGTCTCGATTTGCGTGCGCAGACCGGGCACGTAGCCGAAAAACTTTTATGTTAAAATATGTGAAATCTGTGAAAAATTTGAAGAATTTTGATATTAATATGATTAAAGTTGACTTCGGTCAATTTTTTTGGTAAACGGACCCGGACACGTGATTTGGCGGTCCCAGAGGGTCCATAGAAAAATATGGGACTTGGGCATGTGCCCGGAGTCGAAATCCGAGGTCTAGAACCCGAGTAAAAGAATTTTTCTGTTAAATTGTTTTTCTAAAATTATTAAGGAAAATGGAAATGAATATTTGTCACACCTCTTTTTTCTGCTACACCCCGTAAGGGCGTAATAAAGGAATTTTTCCAATTAAAGGACAATCAGAATGGGATTTAATTATTAAGATTCAGAGTCGCCACTTGAGAGATTAATGGTGTCTCAAGTCACCGGTTGAATCCCGAACCGAGGAGAATATGACTCTGTTAACTGTCTGCGAACCAAAAATTCGGGTAAGGAATTCTGTTAACCCGGGAGAAGGTGTTAGGCATTTCCGGGTTCCGTGGTTCTAGCACGGTCGCTCCACTGTCATATCTGGCCTAATTATCTGATTTTAGTACATGTTTAGCCTATAGTGTAATTTTTAACATTTAACCGCTTTTATTGTTATTTTTAAAGAGAATTGCAACGTCGTTAAAATACGTCTCGAACCACGTCACATAAATGCGCCCGTAATTTTCGACATATTTAACTTCGTTGAGATTTGGATTTGGGTCACATAAATGTGCACCCGAGTTTAGGAAGGTAAAATTATTTAAAATACGCGCCTAAAGCAACTACGCATTTATTATCTTTGGGGAAGACCGTGAAATTCGCTAAACGGTCCTCCCGAATTCTAAGTATTTTAATATATACATTTATCGAGGGCCCCACAATTTTACATTTTTATTTGGTGAAGCTCATCTCATTTTTTAAAGGCCAATCCTAAGCGACTACGATTTTCTATTTATTTACCTCCAAAAATAAAAGAAAGATCCTAATTAATTAACAAGTTCATTGTACTATTATGCCAAGAACTGGTTTAGAGTTCAATGATTTATACAAGCAACCTCATTGCTTGTGAACAGTCACCTGAAGTATGGCCTTCGCGTGAGCCCAATGGATCAAGGCTAAACTATACATCAACAAAGGCCCAATCCAAATTAAATTCAGTTTATCAACAAACCTGAGTAGCTATTTGCTTTGTTTTAATAATTGGACTTATAGGCAGAATACTACAGGTCTATTACCAATTCAATTCCAAACCTTTTGGTTTTACTATGTTTTGGCTGTCAGGATATGTACAGAAATAAAAAAAAAAACTAAACTAAATTGAAGCTAACAAAAACAGAGCTTAATTACACATTCATTAGACTTAGAAAAAGTTTCTACTAGCCCTGAAGTTCAAATTCATGTTCCCTGGTACCAAATGCTACTTGATTCTGTATCAAAAGTGTTCCACTAAAACAAAACTTATAAACATCTCTAAATACATAAACACATATTATAGTTCAACCAAACAGACTCACGTTAACAGTCCATCAGTCAATACAGTTCAACGTTTACACAAATTGTAAAATTCTAATTGACTGAATCTATATTACTAATATTATGCATTTAACATTGACTACCAAACAAGTTGAGGTCAAATTAATAGAAGCCTTATGTCATTTCTTCAAATATCAAATACGCATTGGCATGACTCAATCTTTCATACATCAATGGGAGCTGGAAAATACCTGAAAATGGAATAAAAATGAAGTAGAAGAGGTCAGCCAAAAACAATGATTGAGCAGCAGCAATAACAAGCAATTTCCAGCAGTATTGAATAATCAACAGCCCAGGAATAGGTTCAGAAGTTCAGAAAATCAGCAATCTAACAGAAAACTAGCAACTCACCCCAAAACTAGCTTGAACAGGCTCAAACAAGTCCCAAATGTACCCAGAAACCATTCACAATGACAGAACACTTGAACTGTCCCCAAAATGATTCAATTAAACCCAAAATTCACTTAAAAAGCCAACAGAATCATTTTTGAACCTCAATTACCAGAATTTGAACTATGAAGGCTTGAAATCAAACTGAAAGTTCCAATGAAACAGTGAATGTTTTTGTTTTTTCTATTAGATTTTCTATTGTTTTTAGATTTTTGAAGGTTTGAATTTCAAAACTAGATCTGAAAATTAAAGAAAGCTTTTGGGGGGACTTTTTTGGAGGCTCCAAACTTCTTTCACAAGGTAGAGATGACTGCCTTTTATAGGCAAGGTAGGGGAGAAACTTCAGATTTACATTTACACCCCTAGTCCCCTTTTAATTCTTTCAGTTTTTATCTATCTACCCCTTATTTCCTGACTTGTCACTCAAGTTACTACCACTAAAATTACTGAAATTCTACTTGTACCCCTATCTAGAAGGTTCTAGAGTGTTTTTTTACCTATGCAATGCCTATACTACCCTTGCCTTTGCTTTGAATTTACCAATCTTAATAAAACTACCCTTTCCTATGCCCAAACTACCATTATTTGCTACCTGAAATTACTAACTTCAGTTAACTAAACCAGCCCCTTACCCCTAGTTAAGATCATCTTTGATTAGTCAATTAAACCTAATTGAATTGCTACTGAATACTAAATTGAAAGAGCAATTAAAATTAAGCTAAAAAATATTGAATTAATCAAACAAGAATCAAACACTACTCCAAACAGATTTACAGCTAAAATTTATCATGAAACAAAATCAATTTGCCAAATAACACATTTATCAGAATTGCCAAACTTTAACTAAATTATGATAAAATCTAACTACACTACCCTTTGAATCCATCAAAACCAAATATCAAAATTACCACAACTCAGGGACAATTTAACAATCGAAACCAAATCAATATCACTGAAAATCAACAATGGAACAGAGACAACAAATCCAGTCAAGGCAGAAACCAACAATGGCATTGAAAGAACTAAAAGGAAAAAATGAAGAAAACTTACTGAATTCGAGCCTTCATAACAACTTCTCGAAATCAACTTCAAATTAATATTATACGTCCATTTCATAGGAAATAGACCTATAATATTAATCTGAGTTTACTCGATTTGAAAAATCAATCAAAACAGCCAGAAACGCGTGAACCCTAGATTCAAAATTCGTCCAGTTTCAACGGGGTTTGAAGGGATTTGGTTAAGGATTAGGGGTGAGGGAGGTCCAGGGATTGTAGGGTGTGAATTTGGGGAAGTTTGGACGAACTAGGGTTTTTTGCCGGACTTTAGATCTAAGATTCGAGACAGATGGCTAGGATTTGAGGAAAACTAAGGGCAGATTCGGAAAGAGGAGGAGGAGGAGCACCTAGGGTGTATTTTTTGGGTTCATCTGAGCATCGTCGCCGGCGGCAACTATTTTCGGCCGGCGACATTAGGGTGGAGGACGGTGGAGACGTGGTGGCTATGGCGACGTTACATGGGAGGGAGTGAGGGTACGAGGAAGGGATAAAATATTTTAGGGTTTGGGGCTAATTTTTAGACATTTTTATTAAAAGGGCTTGAATGAATACAGGCTGTTGGATTGGAACGGACGGATGGCCCAGACTGAATGATGATGAAACGACGTCGTTTTTGGTTGATGAAGGGCAGGCCGGGTTTGGGTATTTTGGGCCGGATTGGGGATGATTTAATTTGGGCCTGGGCGGGTGATTTCTATTTTGATCCCAATTCAGCAGCCCTCTTTTCTTTTAATTTTCTCTTTATTCAATTTGTTTTCTTTTTCTTATTTCTTATTTATTATTTGTATATATATATATTTTGATTTTTGTTTAAAATGACACATAAAAAGTCAAATACCAACTTGACTCTAAAATTATATTATTTCACTAATTTCTAATTTTAAACCTAAACTTAAGATAAATTCTAAAAATTGAAAGTAAAAATGCAAAGAACTATTTTTGTCATTTTTTTTATATTTTGTTTTGCAAACAATTTAACCACAAATTAATCCTAAAATATGAAATTAAATCCTAAATGCACATGCATATTTTGTATTTTCATATGAATTAAAATGCACAAATAAAATGCAAACAATTAACAGAAATGCCACAAAATTCACAAAAATTGTAAAAATAAAGAAAAATTATTTTGTTTGAATTTCTTGGGAATAATTCATATATAGGGCAAAAATTACGTGCTCACAATATTGATTAAAAGACTATGGTATCGGGCTCGTATTTTAGTTTCGACGCCCGGTACAGGTATTAAATATGTGTTAAGCGCTTCCTGTGTAATTTGGTCGAAATCGGATGTCGTTTGACGTGTTTCAGACCTAATTATCTAAAGATAGAAGTTTAAGAAGTTTGAAATGAAAATGATGATTTTGAGGCTTGATTCATTGATTTTGATGCTGTTTTGGCGATTTGATCGCTCGAGTAAGTTCGTAGGATGTTGTTGAGTTAGTGTGTGTGATTGGTTAGGAGCCATGAGGGCTCAAGAGTGAGTTGCAGGTGGTTCGGGGTGTTTTTGAGTTAGTGTGTGTGATTGCCCTGGGAATTCCTTCTTCGCATTCGCGTACCTTCCCCTGATTCCTTCTCCGCATTCGCGATTGAGTCCTCGCGTTCGTGAAGCTTCAGGCCGCCCTTCATCGCGTTCGCGTGATGCCAAACGCGTTCGCGTAGGCCAATTTTTTGGGCACCCAATATTTTCTCTTCGCGTTCGCATCCCTTTTCCGCGAACGCGATGCTTGCCAACTTCTGTTCATCGCGAACGCGATCCTACTGTCGCGATCACGTAGGGTAATTTCACACAGCGATTTTTAACTCATAAAAACAGAATCATTTCGGGATTTATCCCCATTTTTCATAAACCTTGTCTTCTCCACAGCACTTAGGCGTCCATTGAAGCTCCTTTTCACCAAGACCTTTTGGTTTAGTAAATCTTAACTCGTTTTCTTCATTTTCTATCATCATTTATCTAATTTCCTAGCCCTAAATCATGAAATCAAAGTAGAAATTAAAGGTTTTGGGTAGAGTTAGGGTTTTGGGAATTTTGGGTGATTCAACCTCAATTTGTGGTCGAATCTTGAAACAAACTATATATTTGAACTCGTGGGGTTATGGGTGACGAGGTTTTGGTCCGAGCCTCGTGTTTGGACCATGTGGGCCCGGTGTTGAATTTTGGTATTGTTGGAAGAATGCTAGAAAATTCATATCTAGGCTATGGGATGTTGCCATTGAGTTTTTATTGATACTATTGAATTAATTATGCCTAGATATCATTGTTTCGGGGTCGGATTGTAGAGGAAAGGCGGTAATTGAGGATTGATTGCTATTCTTTGGACCGACGTAAGTGTTTGATTTAACTTTGGCTTGAGGGAATAGGATTAGATTGTTATTAATTGCTAATTGCTAAATGATCGAGTACAGTGTATAGGCATGGTGACGAGTATCTATACACCGATGTCTAGCATGAGCGTGGGTCTTTGTTTGTGCTTATTTTGGTATATTTTGGGACTCTTCCAGGCTAAATTAATGATTCCTACATAATGTGAAGAGTATGAGGATTAATTGTGAGCTGTGAATTTTTTTTTTAGCATTGGCTCGAACGATAAAAATACTATTGAGTAAGAAATGAAAGAAATGGAAAGAGATGTGATTAATCCCTTACCGGGATGGTTTGAGTATATTGATTATCTCCCTTACCGGGATGTGAAAGTTGTTGTTATTGCTCCCTTGCCGGGATTTATTTGATTAATTGTGTTTTCCCTTGCCGGGACATTTCTTATTATTGTTTATTCCCTCGCCCGTTTGGTTGTGATTGTTGTTTAGGTGAGGAAGAGTGATAATGCACGAAGGGTCATTCCGTGCCATGTTTTGATTATATTTGCACGAAGGGTCATTCCGTGCCATGTTTTGATTATATTTGCACGAAGGGTCATTCCGTGCCATGTTTTGATTATATTTGCACGAAGGGTCATTCCGTGCCATGTTTTGATTATATTTGCACGAAGGGTCATTCCGTGCCATGTTTTGATTATATTTGCACGAAGGGTCATTCCGTGCCATGTTTTGATTATATTTGCACGAAGGGTCATTCCGTGCCATGTTTTGATTATATTTGCACGAAGGGTCATTCCGTGCCATGTTTTGATTATATTTGCACGAAGGGTCATTCCGTGCCATGTTTTGATTATATTTGCACGAAGGGTCATTCCGTGCCATGTTTTGATTATATTTGCACGAAGGGTCATTCCGTGCCATGTTTTGATTATATTTGCACGAAGGGTCATTCCGTGCCATGTTTTGATTATTTATGCACGAAGGGACATTCCGTGCTCTGATTTGACTAAAATTGCACGAAGGATCATTCCGTGCCATGAAATAAGAGTTATGTGAGGAAAAGCATGAAGGGTAATGCCGTGCATTTTATTTGGTTTCTTTGGGTGAGGATGAGAGTAAAAGCACGAAGGTTGATGCCGTGCAACTGTTGGATTTCTTATTTTTGTTAATTATTGTTGTGCCCTGTTTCTTATTTAAGTTGACGCCTTTTACATTCGGATTGTACTCCCCCATAGCATGCTTCCCTCCCTTTTAACTGTTTAGTTTTGGTATTCTTTCCTTTTATTGCACATGTATATATTGAACTGCACGGGTTGATTTGGTAGTCCTGTCTAGACTCGTCACTACTTCGCCGGGGTTAGGCCAGGCACTTACCAGCACATAGGGTCGGTTGTGCTGATGCTACACTTCTGTGCTTTTTGCACAGATCACGGTACCAGAGCAGCTTTTGGACCATAATAGTAGCATATTGAGTGGGAGCTGACTTCAGTCCAGGGACTACGAGGTAGCCTAGCTGGCGTTCGCAGGCCGGAGTCCCTTTCCATATTTTATATTTGTTTTCATTGTACCGAGACAGACACGATATATTTTTCTATTCAGACTTGTTTGTAGCATTCATTAGTAGTCCGTGAGATAGCGACTCCAGTCTTAGGTAGTGAAATGTAAGCTTCCACATTTTTGGTTTAGAGTTATTTATACTATGAAAGACTTCCGTTTTTATTTAAAGGTTTATTATTGTTATTACTGTTGTGTTGATATCCGAAAAGGTTTTAATGCTTGGCTTGCCTAGCTCCGACAGTAGGCGCCATCACGACTCCCGATGGTGGGAAATCCGTGCCGTGACAAGTTGGTATCAGAGCTCTAGGTTGCATAAGTCTCGCTACTCACGGACAAGCTTGGTAGAGTCTGAGGGATCGGTACGGAGACGTCTGTATTTATTCCCCAGAGGCTACGGAGTTAGGAAAAGTTTCACTTTTGTTCATTCTTGTCGTGCGATTCTATTTCTCAAATAGCGATTGTCTTTCTACTCTGTTCTTTCACAGATGGAGAGAACACATGCTTCCTCTTCTACCGCACAGCAGCCTGAGCCCCCAACAACAGCTCCTGCGAGGGGTAGAGGCCGAGGCCATGCCAGAGGCCGAGGCAGGGGCAGAGCTCAGCCCCGGGCAGCAGTCCCAGAGGTGGAACCTCATATTGACTATGATGATGAGGTTCCAGTTCCAGCAGCTCCGGTGGGCCCAACTCAGGTCCCAGGAGGGGTCATGGTCACCCTAGATCTTCAGGACGCTCTAGTCCGATTGACAGGCTTTATGGAGAGTGTCACTAGACCGGGTTTGCTGCCAGTAGCACCAGCCACTTCTCAGGCTGGAGGATGGGTTCAGACTCCTACTACAACACGTACTTCGGGGTCGGTAGCTCCCCAGACTCATATCCAGTGGTTCAGCCAGCTGTGGCAGCTTTGCCAGGTATTATTGCCCAGGACGGTGATGGAGCGGCTATGTTTTCGGATGCTTTGTAGAGACTTGATTGGTTCTCCAAGCTCTTCACCACCACATTCAGCGGTGCTTCATTAGAGGATCCCCAGGATTTCTTATTCAGCTGTCATGAGATCCTTAGGACCATGGGTATAGTGGAGACCAATGGGGTTGATTTTGCCACCTTCCGGCTTGCAGGATCCGCCAAGACTTGGTGGAGGGATTATTGCCTATCTAGACCAGCAGGGTCTCCAGCATTGACATGGGATCAGTTCGCGGAGTTATTTTTGGAGAAGTTTCTCCCAGTCACTCAGCGGGAGGCACTTTGCAGGCAGTTTGAGCGCCTCCAGTAGGGCTCCATGACAGTTACACAGTATGAGACTTGGTTTATTGACTTGGCACGCCATGCTATTGTGATACTCCCCACAGAGCGAGAGAGGGTTCGAAGATTTATCGATGGATTGATTCAGCCGATCTGCCTCTAGATGGCCATGGGATCTGGTAGTGATATTTCCTTTTAGGAGGCTGCCAATGCGGCCCGCAGAGTCGAGATGGCCCTCGCACAAGGAGGTGGTAAGATGTCGGATAAGATACCTCATTATTTTGGTAGGTTCAGTGGTACCTCGTTCGGAGGTAGGGATTCTTATGGTAGAGTTCATTCACCGAGGCCCTTTCAGTCAGCACTCCAGGTTTCTTATGGTACTCTAGGCAGTGGTGGTTCTCAGCAGCATTATTCAGATCAGCAACCTATCAGTGCACCCCCACTTCAGAGCTTCCAGGGAGGATATTCAGGTCGATAGGGCCAGCAGTCGCAGCAGCCGAGGTCTTGTTATGGTTGTGGTGACCCCGGTCACATTGTCAGGTTTTGCCCTTGAGCCTCGGGCAGCTCTCAGCAGTAGGGTCCTCGCCCCATGATTCAGGCATCAGGTGATCGACAGCTCGCCCAGCCAGCTAGAGGCGGGGGTAGGGATCATAGATGTGGAGGTAGAGACCGTAGAGTGGAGCTCGGACCGGCAGAGGTAGGGGTCAGCCAATAGCCGATCGTCCCAGAGATATGGTTCAGGGAGGTGGGCCCCAGCCCCAGTGTTATGCTTTGCCAGCCAGGCCAGAGGCTGAATCTTCCGATGCTATTATTACAGGTACTATTCTGGTCTATGATAGGGATGCTTTAGTGCTATTTGACCCTGGGTCTACGTATTCATATGTGTCGTCCTATTTTGCACCCTACTTGGCTATGCCTAGTGACGCTTCGGGTATCCCTGCTTATGTATCTACACTAGTGGGTGATTCTATAGTGGTCGACCGAGTTCATCGTTCCTGTGTAGTAGTATTTGAGGGTCTTGAGACCCGTGTTGATTTATTGCTTTTAGACATGGTGGATTTTGATGTTATATTGGGGATGGATTGGTTGTTCCCGTTTCATGCTATCTTGGATTGCCACACCAAGACCGTGACCTTGTCTTTGCCAGATTTGCCCCGATTGGAGTGGAGAGGGACCCCAGGACATGCCACCCGCAGTGTTATTTCATATGTTAAGGCTCAACACATGGTCGAGAAGGGGTGTTTAGCTTATTTAGCACATGTTCGCAATGCTAGCACAGAGGTTCCTTCTATTGACTCTATTCCTATTGTTTGGGAGTTACCAGAGGTTTTCCCTTCAGACCTGCCGGGTATGCCGCCCGACAGGGATATTGATTTCTGTATTGATCTGGCCCCAGGCACGCAGCCCATTTCTATTCCGCCGTATCGCATGACCCCGCAGAGTTGAAGGAGTTAAAGGACCAGTCGCAGGATTTGCTAGAGAAGGGTTTTATCAGGCCTAGTGCTTCTCCTTGGGGTGCGCCGGTGTTATTTGTGAAGAAAAAGGATGGGTCGATGAGGATGTTCATTGATTACCGGCAATTAAACAAGGTGACGATAAAGAACAAGTATCCACTGTCGAGGATTGATGATTTGTTTGACCAGCTTCAACGTGAGAAGGTGTTTTCAAAGATAGACTTGAGATCTGGCTACCATCAGCTGAGGATTAGGGCGTCTGATGTCCCTAAGACAGCATTTCGCACTCGGTATGGGCATTATGAGTTTTTG
>MU706557.1:58574-72403 GCA_026770625.1 Nicotiana glauca
ATGTATGAGATTAAGCATGGAAATTAGTGTAAATATTGGGGTTTTGGTTGGAAACCTAGAAAATTATAATCTTGGATTTTAGCCACGATTTTGAGTATGGAACTAGGAGAAAATTATATATTTGAGTTCCTAAGGTCATGGGTAACCTTTATCTTCAAAAAAATTTCGGATTCCGGGCACTTGGGCCCGAGGGAATTTTGGTCAACTTTTTGTTCGTGGTTAGGAATTGTTATAAATTGGGTTACGGAGTATAGTTGAACATATATTAATGGATTTGTATGATCATTGGCTAGTTTTGGTGCATTGTGCATTGGTTCAAGCCTTCAGAGGGATGTAGGATGCCGGTTGTGCGTCTTCGGAGCGAGGTGAGTCTCCTTTCTAATCTTGAGAGGGGGAATTTACCCCATAGGTGAAGTAATTGATTATGTGCTCCTATTTGTGCGGGCTACGTACGCACGAGGTGACGAGAGTCCGTGCGTAGCTACTATCATGCTATTGTCCCGGTAGTTAGGAGCCAAAAGCATGTGTACGTGAATTAATTGTGAACACATTGGTAGCTTGAATTGCTTAAATCACACCGAATTAGTAAGTAAATTTCTAAAAGAATTAAACTTCATTTCTTAAATTGTTAAAGGGGAATTGGTTTATTGAATAAATATTCCCCGATAAGTTCTTATTTGACTGATTGAGCATGTACTTTATGGGTGCCTGCGTCGCATGGATTATTCGCGAGCAGGATATGTGTTTAATTATTGAACGGGCCGAACGCCTCGGTGATAATAGATACATCTATGGTTCGTGCCGCTCGACCCTCGGTAGTGCACAATTTACATTCTGTTAGAGCGGGCCGTCGACCTCGGCATGATTTGCGCATGTTTATGTGTTACTCGGGAATTGTAAATGTGGAATTGGCCCTATGTAGCTTGACATAAATTGATAAGATAATAAAGAACATACTTTAGAAGCCCTTGATTTATTGTTGAAGGTGTTTACCTGTTTGCTGGCTTCATAATCAGAACTTTTATACGAATCCATGATTATTCTCGCACTTATAGAATATTGCTAATTGATCTCTAGTGAGTGTCGGAGTTGGCCATCTCATCTCTACCCCTTCGGGATTAGGCGGGATACTCACTGAGTACACGTTGATTACGTACTCATACTACACTTCTGTGCATTTTTGTTGCACAGGTATATATACACCTCTAGCAGCCCATTGGGCGTAGCAGCATGGATGACGCTGGGACTAGGTGAGCTGCATCATTGAGGCGACCGCAGCTAGAGTAGTTCCTTCCAATGTACTGTATTTACTTTCCGTCCATTGTATTCCGGTCAGATGTTGTCTTTTATTTTCTTATCAGTAGTAGCTCATGCACTTGTGATACCGGGTTTCTGGGATGGTTTACAACGGATTGTACTAATTGATATCATCTAAATTTGAATTCTAGTAGTGAACTTTTACTTACAAAAATGGAAGGAAAAACCTTATATTTTCAAAAGTATTAAAAGAGGAATTAAATTGATAAGTTAGTTGGCTGGCCTGACAGAGGTGTCTGGCGCCACCACGACCCTTAGTGGATTTTGGGTCGTGACAGACCCGTTAGGAGGAAATTTAGAACTTGAAATTTCAATGATTTGAATCATTTGGTTTTGGGGTTGATTCCTTGATTTACCATTGTTTTAAGCGTTTCGAGGGTTCGAGTAGATCCGCCTCGTGATTTCAGACTTGTCGGTATATTCGGGCGGGGCTCGGGAGCCCCGAGCATCAAATGGTCGAGGTTCGAGTGAAGTTGAAAACTAAGGAAAAACCTTATATCTGCTGCTTCTGTCATAACCACTTCTGCAGCTCTTGGACCGCAGAAGCGGTCCCGCTCCTACGATCCCTAGACCGCAGAAACGGTCCGGCCCAATTCCCTTAGTTCCGCAGAAGCGGCCTAGGGACTGCAAAAGCGGTTCCTCTTATGCGGCCCCAGACCACAGAAGCGGTCGAGCCCCAATTGCCAAAAGCCGCATGAGCGGCCATTTTTCCGCAAAAGCAAAAATACTTTCGTAGAGACGAAAATAGCTCGGGACAGAAGGGTTCATTTAATACGAGCTCAAGCTCATTTCTTTCACATTTCTCTCAATACTTAGGCGATTTTGGTGATTCCAAAGAGGAGGTTTCAACATAACATTGCAAAGTAAGTAAGCCCCACTCACTTTTAGTTCAAATACATAAACATTAGGTAGATTTAACAGTAAAAATTAGGTAAAATCAAGGGATTTGAGCTACACCTAGGGTTTAATGAAAACTAAGATTTTATCACATAATTTGCCATGTAATAAACTATAAATCATATATTTGTGATCCTTAGGTGATAGATAACAACTTCCTTCGAAAAATCTCGGAATCCGGGCACGTGGGTCCGGGGTCGAAATTTAGGAAACTAGTGTTAATGGTTGGGAAATTGCTTAAATGGTTAGAATTCGATCTTGTAAGCCTTTATTTACTAGTTCGTACTTTGTTTGATTAGTTTGGGATTGTTCGGCTTCGAATTAAGGACTTGGGCTCGTTCTTGGACTTTGGGAGTGCACTTTGGAGCAAGGCGAGTCTCCTTTCAAACCTTGTAAGAGGGAATTGTCCCCATAGGATTTTGAATGAGTAATTATTGCTAAATGCGGGGGCTACGTACGTACTAGGTGACGAGAGTCCGTGCGTAGTTACTATATGATAATTATTCGGGTAGTTTAGGACCCACGTCATGTTTAATTGGGGAATATTTCTTATTTTAAATTGCCAATATGATCATTATGCTTTGCTAGAGACTTGAGGAAATGAAAGGGAACATATGAGTTAGTTGAGCCTTGGTAGGAATTCCCTTGTATGTAATTGAGACTTATGTGCTTTTCTTGATGATTATGGATCGGGCCGATCGCCTCAGTGATAATAGATGCATCTATGGTTTGTGCCGCTCGACCCTCGGTACTGCACAATTTATTTTCTATTGGAGCGGGCCGTTGAGCTCGGCATTATTGTGCATGATTTATATGCTTACATTTAATTATGACATGATCACTCATTTAATTTTAAAAAGGGAAAACTGGTAATTAAACTATGACAAGAACATGAATATTACTCTTCTATTAAACTTGTGTTATTGGAAATCCTCTATGTTGTATATCTCACCTTATTATATTATATTATCTTGACCTTAGTAAGTATCAAGTCGACCTCTCGTCTCTACTTCTTCGAGATTAGACGGGATACTTACTGAGTACATGTGGTTTATGTACTCATGCTACGCTTCTGTACTTAAATGTACAGGATTTGAGGCAGGTGGATCTGGACGTTATCCTGGTGCGCATCAGTGAGCACGCTTGGGGACTTCTACGGTGAGCTGCTTCTTTTTCATGCCGATCTGCAGCCGAAGAAGTCCTTTCTTGTATTTTTGTTTCTATCTATCCTGATTCAGACAGTAGGATAGTGTATTATTCTTTTGTGTATATTCTACTAGTTGCCCGTAGCTTGTGACACCAGGTTCTGGCACACACTGTAGTAGACATTTATTTTGGGGTTGTATTGCTATTTTAGCACTTTGATATCTTTACTGGCCCTATCTTTGAATTTGAAAATCTAGTATAACTGTCTATTGGCTAAGGTAAAATGAGAACTTAATCACATTTCCTCATCGGCTGGCCCGACAATGGTGTTGGGCTCCATCATGACCTATTATGGAAAAATGGGTCGTGACAACATGGTATCAGAGCACTAGGTTCACGTAGGTCTCATGAGTTATGGGCGAACCTAATAGAGTCTTGTAGATCGGTACGGAGACGCTGTATTTATCTTCGAGAGGCTATAGGGTGTTAGGAAAGACTACTCTTTATTCATTTTCCATCGTGCAGTAGTCAGTGTACTAAGTTTCCTCTTCTATTCTCTCACAAATGGTGAGGACTCATACCGCCGACGTTCCAAACTCGGGAGGAGCTGATCCCACCGTTGCTAGAGGCCGAGGGAGAGGCCGGGGGAGGGCACTGGCCCGTGGTAGGGGATGCGGGCGTCCCAGAGCTATTCCACTTGCACCACCAGCAGGCCCTACAAGGGATCCCATTGTTGAGGAGCAGGGCGAGGTGCCCGCAGCTGTGCCTACTCTGGTGGATTTCATGACTGCACCGGGATTTCAGGAGGTCATGGGCCGTATGCTTCGGTTCATGGACACCATGACTCAGGCTGGTTTATTTCCAGCAGATCCAGCTACCTCACAGGCGGGAGAGGGAGCACAGACCCCTACCGCACAGCCTTCAGGTCATACAGCCGCAGTTTATCATACTCCGGGTGCACTATCCGCGGAGGGGTCTCAGCCAGTTACTGCGGCGGCACCCCAGCCCAGGCCAGCTGTGGACGGTGATCCGCAGAAGTTGTTAGACAGATGGACCAAGTTGCACCCTCCAGTTTTCGGGGGCGAGTGTCATGAGGATGCCTAGGATTTTATTGACAGGTGCAGGGATAAACTGCACAACATGAGGATATTGGAGTCGCATGGAGTCGACTTCACTACTTTTCAGCTGGAGGGCAGGGCTCGTAGATGGTGGCAGTCTTACTTGCTTAGCAGGCCAGCAGGCGCTCCTCCCCTCACTTGGGGTCAGTTCACTCAGTTGTTCCTTGATCGGTACATTCCACCCTCTGAGAGGGAAGAGCTACGTCATCAGAGAGTATCTGGAGCAGGGTCATATGTCAGTGACTGACTATGAGGCGAGATTCTCTGAGTTGTCTTGCCATACACTCATGATACTTCCCACAGAGGCAGAGAGAGTATGAAGGTTTGTTGCGGGGTTACATCCCACTATCTAGTCGGGTATGGCTCGTGAGGTAGAGATGGGCACTGGATATTAGCTAGTACTCGAGATTGCCCGTAGGATTCAGGGTTACCGTTTGAGGGGTAGAGAGCAGATACAGCAGGATAAGAGGGCCAGATTCTCAGGAGAGTTCAGAGGCGCCCCAGCCAGGGGCAGAGGTCATTTGGGAGGGGTCAGCCCAGTAGGTCCCTAGCTCCAGCACCACCACCGGCTCGGGGTGCTCCAGCGCGCTCCTATTTTAGCGCCATGCTAGAGATTTCCTATCGCCTGCCAGCTATTCAGGGTTCATTCAGTAGGTATTCAGGTCCTTCGGAATCTTCCGATTCTTATTTCAGCGCTATGTCAGAGAGTTATTACCACCCGCCGGCTACTCAGGCTTCTTTTGGTGGGCCTTCTGGTATTCAGGGTCAGCCATCCGGATATCAGGCCGCCGCACCACATTGTTTTTAGAGCGGGGACGCAGGCCATATGAGGAGATACTGCCCCAGGCTTAGGGGCAAGGCAGTACAGCAGGGGCAGCAGCCCATGACTCCAGCACCAGCGGCCCAGCCGCTTAGAGGTGGAGAGAAGGCTGGTAGAGGTCGTTCCAGGGGTAGAGGCCAGACAGGGAGAGGTCAGCCAGCTACTACTCAGTCAGTTAGAGGCCAGACAGTCGATGCTCCAGCTAGATTCTATGCTCTTCCATCCAGGCCAGATGCATTGGCCTCAGATACCGTCATCGCAGGTATTATTTCCGTCAGTGGTAGAGATGCATCGGTATTATTTGATCCAGGGTCTACTTATTCATATGTATCCTCTCTGTTTGCTCGTTTCCTGGCTATTTCTCCTGAGCCTTTGGGTGTTCCTGTTCATGTGTCCACTCCTGTGGGTGATTCTGTGGTTGTGAACCGGATCTACCGGTCTTGTGTGGTTACTATCTGTGGTTATGAGACTATAGCAGATCTGTTGTTGCTCGATATGATCAATTTTGAGGTTATCCTGGGCATGGATTGGTTATCTTCATATCACGCCGTTCTAGATTGCCATGCCAAGACTGTTTCTCTAGCGATGCCAGGGTTGCCGAGATTGGAGGGGAAGGGTTCCACAGTTGATATGCCTAGCTGGGTCATTTCTTTCCTTAAGGCTCACCGCATGGTGGGGAAGGGGTGTTTGGCTTATTTAGCTTATGTGCGAGACACCATCGTAGAGTCTTCGACGATTGATTCAGTGCCAGTAGTTTGAGAGTTCGTCGATGTTTTTCCTTCTCATCTTCCTGGCATGCCTCCAGATCGTGATATTGATTTCAGTATATATTTGGCTCCGGGCACTCAACCTATATCTATCCTACCGTACCGTATGGCTTATAAAGAGCTGAAGGAGCAGTTGGAGGAGTTGTTAACAAAGGGGTTTGTTAGGTCCAGTGTATCACCTTGGGGTGCACCAGTGTTATTCGTAAAGAAGAAGGATGGGACGATGCGGATGTGCATTGATTACCGCTAGTTGAACAAAGTGACCATCAAGAACAAGTATCCATTACCCCATATTGATGATTTGTTTGACCAGCTACAGGGTGCTAGGGTGTTCTCTAAGATTGACCTGAGTTCAGGGTATCATCAGCTGAAGATTCGGGATTCAGATGTTCCGAAGACCGCATTCAAGACTAGATATGGCCACTATAAGTTCCTGGTGATGTCATTTGGCTTGACTAATGCTCCAGCGGCATTTATGGACTTGATGAACAGGGTGTTAAGGCCCTACATTGATTCCTTTGTTATCGTCTTCATTAACGACATCTTGATATACTCGCGTAGCTTGGGGAAGCACGAGCAGCATTTAAGAGTAGTGCTTCAGACCTTGATAGAGCAGAAGCTTTATGCTAAGTTCTCCAAGTGTGAGTTTTGGCTAGAGTCGGTAGCATTCTTGAGGCATGTAGTGTCAGGAGAGGGTATCAAGGTAGATCCCAAGAAGATTGAGGCAGTTCAGAGTTGGCCACGTCCTACTTCAGTGACCAAGATCAGGAGTTTCTTGGGGTTAGCAGGTTATTACCGGCGATTTATGCAGGGCTTTTCATCTATTGCATCACCTTTGACCAGTTTGACCCAAAAGGGTGCTCCATTCTATTGGTCTGATGAATGTGAGGAGAGCTTCCAGAAGCTCAAGACGGCTTTGACCACGGCACTAGTTCTTGTATTGCCTTCCGGTTCAGGGATGTATACAATGTATTGTGATGCTTCTCGCGTTGGCTTGGGATGTGTATTGATGCAGGAGGGTCGAGTTATTGCATATGCTTCATGTCAGCTGAAAGTTTATGAGAAAAATTACCCTGTGCACGATCTAGAGTTGGCGGCGATTGTTCATGCTCTTAAAATATAGAGGCATTATTTATATGGAGTGCCATGTGAGGTTTATACAGACCATCACAGCTTGCAGCATTTGTTCAAGCAGAGGGATCTTAATTTGAGGTAGCTCAGGTGGCTTGAGTTACTAAAGGATTATGACATTACCATTCTTTATCATCCAGGCAAGGCAAATATGGTCGCGGATGCCTTGAGTAGGAAGGCGGAGAGTATGGGTAGCTTGGCATTCATTCCTACTGAGATGAGACCATTAGCTTTGGACATTCGGTCTTTAGCTAACAGACTTGTGAGATTGGATATTTCAGAGCCCAGCCGGGTTCTAGCATGTGTGGTTGCTTAGTCTTCGTTATTGGAGCAGATTAAGGCTCGATAGTTCGATGATCCACATTTGGCGGTTCTTAGAGAGACGGTAATTTAGGGAGGTTCCAAGGAGATTTCTATTGGCTGGGATGGGGTGTTACGGCTTCAGGGCCCTGTATGTGTCCCTAATGTTGATGGCTTGCGAGAGAGGATTCTAAAGGAGGCCCACAGTTCAAGGTAGTCCATTGATCCGGGTGCCACGAAGATGTACCGTGACTTGAGACAGCACTACTGGTGGCGGAGGATGAAGAAGGACATAGTGGAGTATGTTGCTAGATGTTTGAACTGCCAGCAGGTAAAATATGAGCACCAGAGGTTAGGTGGCCTACTTCAGCAGATGCCCATTCCGGAATGGAAGTGGGAGCGCATTACCATGGATTTTGTGGTTGGGTTGCCGCGAACTCAGCGGAAGGTTGATTCAGTGTGGTTTATTGTGGATAGATTTACCAAGGTGTCCCACTTCATTCCGGTGGCGACTACTTATACGGCAGAAAGATATGCTCAGATTTACATTCGGGAGATAGTCAGGTTGCACGGTGTGCCGGTTTCCATCATATCGGACAGAGGACCTCAGTTCACTTCCCATTTCCAGAGAGCTGTTTAGAGTGAGTTGGGGACCCGCGTGGAGCTCAGCACGGCATTCCATCCTCAGACTGGCGGGCAGTCGGAGCGGACAGTACAAATTTTAAAGGATATGGTTAGAGCATGTGTGATCGACTTTGGAGGGCAGTGGGATCAGTTCTTGCCCTTGGTGGAGTTTCCATACAATAATAGCTATCAGTCTAGCATAGAGATGGCCCCGTATGAGGCATTATATGGTCGGCGTTTTCGTTCTCCTATCGGGTGGTTTGAGCCTGGTAAGGCTAAGTTGCTTGGTACAGATTTGGTTCAGGATGCCTTGGATAAGGTAAAGTTGATTCAGGAAAGGCTCCACACAGCTCAGTCCAGGCAGAAGAGTTACGCGGATCAGAAGGCACGTGATGTATCATTTACGATTGGCGAGAAGGTTCTCTTGAAAGTCTCGCCAACGAAGGGCATTATGAGGTTTGGGAATAAGGGCAAGCTAAGCCCAAGGTTTATTGGCCCCTTTGAGGTGTTGAGGCGAGTTGGAGAGGTTGCCTATGAGCTTGCTTTACTTCCCAGTTTATCAGGAGTTCATCCAGTTTTCCATGTATCGATGCTTCAGAAGTATCATGCCGACTATTCACACGTGTTGGATTTCAGTACCATCCAGCTAGACGAGAGCTTGGGCTACGAGGAGGAGCCAGTTGCCATTGTTGATAGACAGGACCGCCAGTTGAGGTCCAAGAGGATTTCTGCGGTAAGAGTCTAGTGGAGGGGCCAACCGGTCGCGGAGGCGACTTGGGAGTCCGAGGAGGACATGCGGAGCCGATATCCCCACTTATTCAGCAGTCCAGGTACTTTTCTATGTCCGTTCGAGGACGAACGTTTGTTTAAGAGGTGGAGAATGTAACGACCCGACTGGTCGTTTTGCATTTTTGAACCCCGTTTCCTTAAATAATACTTTCTGCACTTGCTTTAGCTAATTTATGACTTGCGGGGACGGGTAGTTCGGAAGTTAGAAGAGTTTTGAGCAAGAATAAGCCTAGTTGCTTCTTTAAATTTCTTTAAAAAGGCTAAATTTGACTTCGGTCAACATTTTAGGGAAACGGACAAGAAATCGTGATTTGTCAATTTCTGAGGTCCGTGGGAAAATATGGGACCTGGACATATGCCCGGAATCGAATTCCGAGGTCCCTAGCCCGAGAAATGAATTTTTATATGAAATTGTTAAGTTTAAGTTTCAAAGATTTAAATAAACTAAGAAATTATTGTTTTCCTAGGTATCGGGTTTGGATTTCGATTCTGAAACTTGGTACAAGTCTGAAATATCTATTAAGACTTACCAGTAAAATTTGGTGTCAAGCCGAGTGGTTTAAGGGCATTTTGACCCGTTAGGAGGAAATTTAGAACTTGAAGGTTCAATGATTTGAATCATTTGGTTTTGGGGTTGATTCCTTGATTTAGCATTGTTTTAAGTTTTTCGAGGGTTGGAGTAGGTCTGCCTCGTGATTTCAGACTTGTCGGTATGTTCGGGCAGGGCTCAGGAGCCCCGAGCGTCAAATGTTCGAGGTTCGAGTGAAGTTGAAAACTTAGGAAAAACCTTATATTTGTTGCTTCTGTCATAACCGCTTCTGCGGCTCTTGGACAGCAGAAGCGGTCGCTTAATCGCAGAAGCGAAAAGGGGCCAAGTCCTGGTGTCACGACCCTTTTCCCGAACCCGGTCGTGATGGCGCCTCTCATGAAGACAAGGCCAGCCAACTCACTTAAATATCCTGATCAGCAATAGATTACATAAATAAACAGTTTTAAAGATAATTAATTAACACGATTTCGCGGAAGACAACCCAACACAGCCCGACATCGGGGTGTCACTAGTCATGAGCTACTACAGAGTTCACTAAAGTAATACAAGTTCGGAAAAATGAAAAAGTCTGAAAGTAACACGGACAACATAAAATAAGGGAGAAGATCCAGTGTCGCGGACGCTAGCGGTCACCTGGCTCAACTACGATAGCAAATCTTCAATCAGTTCAAAACCCGCTACCAGGTGGTCAAGTACCTGCATCTGCACATGAGGTGCAGGGAGTAAAGTGAGTACTCCAACTCAGTGAGTAATAAAAGTAAATAACAACTGAGCAGTAAGAAATCACGTATAACAGATCATCATGCTATAAAGAAGCAGTGAAAAACCCTTTGAGAAATCAGTGAAACTATGAAGTTTTTAAAGAAAACATTTTAGCTCAGTTTACAAACTCTTTTGAAAATACCCCTTTTCAACAGTATGCAAATGAATGCAGTAGCAATAGTGCATATGAGCACAGAACTCCGCCCCTCGGGCCCAACACTTAATGATCAGAAAATACCAGAATCGCAGATAAATGTCTCCAGAAATATCACAAACAACAAATAATGAACAGATGCATGAATGCAATACAATGCATATGGTGTTACAATCCAGTACCCATTGTGGCGTGCAGCCCGAGCCACCCATAGGTATATGAATGCAATGCGATGCATATGATGGTACAATCCAGTACCCACTACGGCGTGCAGCCCGAGCCACCCATATGTATATGAATGCAATGCAATGCATATGATGGTACAATCCAGTACCCACTGCGGCGTGCAGCCCGAGCCACCCATGTATGTTTAACGTCGACGGCGCTCACTAGGGGTGTGTACAGAATCTGGAGGGGCTCCTACAGCCCAAGCGCAATAACAAGCCATCTCGTGGCATCAAATCTAGGCCCTCAGCCTCATATCAATGTCAGTATAATCAACCAGGCACTCGGCTTCAATATCAATGTAACACCGCTGCGACGCGCAGCCCGAGCCACCCATAATCAGTATAACACCGCTGCGGCGTGCAGCCCGAGCCACCCATAATCAATATAATACTGTTGCGGCGCGCAGCCGAATCCATGCTTAGTCCAGAAAATCATCATAAGCCCCTTGGCCATTTATAAAACAGTAGTTCTCAGCCCGAAATATCATTTTAAATATCATTTGAGTTTTCAAAACTTAGAAGTATGGCTAAGTTTGCAAAACAATATTTAAAACCTTGGACTGAGACCAAATGATATGCAAAAATATGCTAAAACAGTAATATCAATCCCCGAAGGGTTCTACAGGTCGGCACAAGGCCCCAAACATGGAAACAAGCCCAATGAATATCAATAAAATATGTGTATCAATCACCAATATAGTAGAAATATCACTCGGGATGGACCAAGTCATGATCCCCAATAGCAAACGACCCCACACTCGTCATAGAATGCGTGTCACGCCTCAATATAGCGTTACGATGTGAAATCCGGGGTCTCAAACACTCAGGATATCATTTACAACCATTACTCACCTCGAACCGGTGAAATTCCTCGCTCGCGACGCCTTTGCCCCTCAAATTGGCCTCCACGCGCGTCGAATCTAACCAAAATCAGAGTGAATCCATTACAATATGCCAAGGGAATAATACCAAATCGAAAACAATCGAAATATAGCAAAAATTCCGAAACTAACAAAACCCGAGCCCCGGGCCCGCTTCTCGAAAAATTATAAGACTCACATTAACTTATTTCTCATCTCGCCACGAGTCCATACATACCAAGAACTCCCAAATCTGAGCTCAAACGACCTATCAAATCCCAATTTGAAATATCAAAACTCAAGCCCTAGCTTTACCCCTTTTTAATGAATTTCAACCAATTTTCATGTTAAATCTAACATAATCTCGTGTATTTAGGCCAAGGAACTTACCTCTAATCATTCTCCCTTGAATCCCTCTTCAAAATTGCCTCAAAGCTCTCAAAGCTCGCTAAAAAATGGTGAAAATTACATAAGCTTCGCGGAACAAATGAATATAAAACCCTTCTGACTCCAGGGGTTTCCGCTTCTGCGGTCCCCACACCCGATTCCGTGATACCGCTTCTGCGGTCATTTTTCCGCTCCTGCAAAATTTCACTTAAAGTCCAAAGCCACTTCCACGACACAATTCCCACTTTTGCGGAACTTCACCTCCAGGACAAAATCGCTTCTGCGACGCCTGTCCGCTTCTGCGGACTCGCTTAAGCGAAAAAGATTCCGCTTCTGCGGAACTACCCTACCAGGCCATAAGCCGCTTTTGTGACCCTCCTCACGCTTCTGCGGAACCGCTTCTGTGGTCCATTTCCGCAGAAGCGAAAATACCAGGTACCAGCTGCAACCTGCAATTCCTCAACTCAAATCTCACCCCGATAGCCATCCGAAATCACCCCGAGGCCCCCAGGACCTCAACCAAAAGCACCAACATAACCCATAACATCATTCAAACTTGTTCCAATCCTCAAAACACATCAAACAACGCTAAAACCATCAATTCACATCGGATTCAAGCCTAAGTTCTTTAAAAATTTCTGAAACACGCATTCGATCAAGAACCCGACCAAACGACGCCCGAATGACCTGAAATTTTTCACACACATCACAAATCACATATCGAAGCTACAGCAACTCTCAGAATTCCATTCCGACTCTCGGATCAAAATCTCACCTATCAACCGGAATTCGACAAAATGCAAACTTCGCCAATTCAAGCCTAATTTTACACCGGACCTCCAAATCCAATTCCGATCGCACTCCTAAGTCACAAATCAACCCCTGAAGCTAACCGAATCACCGGAATTCACATCCGAGCCCTATAACTCAATAGTCAACATTCGGTTGACTTTTCCAACTTAAGCTTTTGCTTAAAGAGACTAAGTGTCTCATTTCTTATCAAAACCAATCCAAATCAACTCTAACACACCACGTACTGATAACGAAACATGAAGAAGTATAAAATGGGGGAAATGGAGCGACAACACATGAGATGACGGGTCGGGTCATCACATCCTCCCCAAATTAAACAAATGCTCGTCCTCGAGCGGACCCAGAGTTGTCCTAGAAGCCAACCAATAGATGAATGACCATACCAAGCATATACCCGGGGTGATCCCACGTCACCCTATCTTACATAGGTCCGATAATACAACACAGCTGAAATTTCATAGCCCATCTAGACCATAAACCGTAGAACCACATTGCACTATTGCGGCGTGCAACCCGACCCAGATAACATAACCGTGGCGGCGTGCCACTCGATCCACACAAATATATCACATAGGGAGATGCATATCAAGCCAAATTTGCTCATTATAACAAAATACCGAGCATCGATCGTAAGCATACTGAGTGCATAATGATATCTACATATAGCGTTGTAAGCCACAAAACTCAAACACAATCCGAAAATCATCTCATAGATCTCCCCAAATCACTAGCAGGTTCAATAACGATTGAATCAACCTATCCTTCATCAATACAATTCGGGACTAACCAAGCCAACTCAAGCTAAACACGTATCCAATCAGCTTACCAACAAACTCATTACCAAGAATCCTGAAGCTGCTCCTTCCATTACTATAGCTCATGCCGGAGTCGTACGATACGGTGCCCAACACCAAATCAATACCGAAATCCACAATCCCGCCAGGCGACATGCTCGGCCACAAGGAACGCATCCGAAAAAGAGTCCCTCAATACTGGAACTGAATCGATGGTAGAACCTCCATACTGATATCCGCCACAAAGGCCCAATTAAGGAAGGAAATCCTTCCCAGCCGTCCGCTGATCTTTGGAATACCAACCACTCTGCTATAACATAATCTGATGCACCTCGCCACGCAACCGGTGGCATTTTCCGACATAGCCCATAGC
>MU706559.1:4319-15023 GCA_026770625.1 Nicotiana glauca
TCCATGTCATTGGAGAATGTCTATACACTACTAATTTTACTCCCTTGTCGGGATATTTGCTACGTAATTGTCTACTGTGTATCCCTTATTTTTGACTGTTGCTTGGGGATTTAGACTGGTTAAACGAGGATAAATGATAAACAATGTGGATCGGATTGCAAGCCGCAACGATGGTAATTGTGGATCGGGTTGCACGCCGCAACGGTGGTAATTGTGGATCGGGTTGCATGCCGCAACGATGGTAATTGTGGATCGGGTTGTACGCCGCAACGATGGTAATTGTGGATCGGGTTTCACGCCGCAACGGTGGTAATTGTGGATCGGGTTGTACGCCGCAACGGTGGTAATTGTGGATCGGGTTGCACGCCGCAACGATGGTAATTGTGGATCGGGTTGCATGCCGCAACGATGGTAAATGTGGATCGGGTTGCACGCCGCAACGATGGTAATTGTGGATCGGGTTGCACGCCGCAACGGTTGTTGACTTTTGTGGTTATGTTTGAATATTTATTCTTGTTTCACTGTGGAGTTAAGCTGTTTTGGCAGTTACTCTGGATTTAATATTTATTTGTATTTTCCCCATAACATAATCCCCCCCCTCTATGTTGATTTTCTTGGTATTCGATAATTCGCTGTATATCTTATAACTGCACAGGTTTATGTGGTGTCCAGTCTAGCCTCGTCACTACTTCGCCGGGGTTAGGCTAGGCACTTACCAGCACATGGGGTCGGTTGTGCTGATATTACACTTCTGTGCGTTTTTGCACAGGTGCAGGTTTTGCACAGCAGCAGCAGTAGTTCGATAGCAGGATTTCATTACTACGAGACTGAAGTAGCTTGCAGGCGTCCGCAGGCCCGACCTCTCTTCTTATGCTTTTCATTTATACTGTAGTCTCATTGTTTCGAGACAAACAGTTGTTATATTTCTTTCAGACCATTATATGTAGTTTATTCATAGTGGTTCGTGAGCTTGTGACACCAAATCTTGGGTAGAGGATATTGTTGAGCAGTTCATACTTATTTCAGATTTATAAAATTAGACTTCTGCAGCTATTGTTAGTACTATTTTATGCTATTAAATTGAAAACAGAATGGTTTTACTTATGGAAACGGTAAGTAAGTTGGCTTGCCTAGCTACCACGAGTAGGCACCATCACGATCCCGATGGTGGGAAATACGGGTCGTGACAGCCAGAAAATGAGGAACGATCTTGGCGAAACAATGACTATTGTTCTTTCGGTCATTTTTATGATTTGGAAAAATTTTAGGCGATTCAGGTCTGATCTCCTGGATGCATGCAGAAGGCGTGTCCTATTGCCCTCGAAAATTAGGGAATCGGGCGAAATTTCAGTTTCATGGCCCTAAAACGCAAAAAAAAAAAAACCGAGTAATTGTCATGGCAAGATGGTGGCTATTGTTCCATAGGACGTTTTTGGTGGACTGGCAAAGTTTTAGTCGATCCGGGTCCGCTGGCCTGGGCCCATGTAGAAGATGTGGGCTATAACACACGAAAAATTGGAAATCTGACGGAATTCTAGTTTTATGGCCGTAAAACCCCCAAAAAAATGAGGAACAGTCATCACGAAGCAATGACTTATTGCATAGGTCGTTTTCGATAGGCTTGCAAAATTTTAGGCGAATCGGGTCTGGTCGCCCGGATGAATGCAATTGGCATGGGCTATAGCATACAAAAGTTTAGGAATCGGGCAGCATTCAAGTTCTATGGTCCTAAAACGCCAAAAAAACAAGGAATGGTCATGGCGAAGCGACGACTATTGTTCTTCGGCTCATTTTTTATCGACTGGCAAAATTTTAGGCGATTCGGAGCCGGTCGCCCTGCTGCATGCAAATGGCGTGAGCTATAACACACAAAAATTTGAGAATCGGGCGAAATTCTAGTTTTGTGGTCCTAAAATGCTAAAACACGAGGAACGGTTATGGTGAAACAATAACTATTGTTCCTTAGATAATTTTTTATGTACCTATAAAATTTTAGGCAATTCGGGCTCGTTCGCCCAGATGCATGCATTATTTTGATTTTGATTGTGTATAATAAACATATTGAAAAACTAGCGTGGTACAATTTCTTTTAAATTAATCAATTGAAGGTTAATTTTATAGATAGTCACTCAACTTTCACTTTGTTATATTAAGGTTATTAAACTATCCTTTTGTAAATAAAAAAGTACTCAATTTTACCTAAATATTACGAAAGTTACTATTTTTTGTAATAAAAAATCCACTTTATTTTGGCGCAAATATCACAAAAAGTTACTAGGAGACACAAAAGAGACATTTAGGTGATATTTGGTAAAGTTGAATAACTTTTTTTTTTTTTTGATTTATTATGATTCTTAGTCAAGGTTGAATGATTATTTTGTATAAAAAATAATTTAGTGATTTTTTGCAGTCTATCTCTTTCAATTCAAATGAAACACTTTTCTTATTAGTCCGTTCCAAAAAGACTGACACATTTATATATTTGAAAATAATTTAATTTTAAATTTTTATTTTACTCATTTTACCCTTAATGAGAAACTTTTTATAGCTACACAAATCTCATAGCCGCACAAAGTTTTTACCTTTCAAACTTTTGGGGTCATATATTTCAAAAGTCTTTTTTTCTTAGACTTTATGTCAAGTCGAACTAGCTCATTTAAATTGAAACGAAGAGAGTAATTAAGCTAAATCGAGTGATTTTTATGTTACAAAAATAGTATAGCTATTTTAGTTTAATAAAATAAAGGGAAAGTTCAATGATAATATATGAAATCAAGGCAAACGACCGAGCAACAATAATATATTCAGTATATTCTCATAATGAAATTTGGAGAAGATAGCGTATATGTAGATTTTACTCATAGCTTATGAAGGTAGAAAAACATCATCAATCCAACGTAACAATTGATACCACTAGCTGATATAAAATAATGTATATGTAAATCTTAATGATAGATAAGATAGAGAAAACCGAACATAATAATTAATACCCCTATTCATTTATTAATTGTACTTTATACAGTGTACTGCATATCTCATCCACATACCACATCCTCTATATAATTGAACCATTATAATTTATATGTACAACAATCAAATTCTATCCATTTCATGTTAGAAATTTTTTTAATGATCAATCCTTGTCTCTTTTTCCTGCTTAGATGCTAGAAATGGTGGTCAGTCTTATCGAATGATACAATTTTCTTATTATGCAGAAGAAAGAATTACAAATCCGACAAATACATTTTTGTCCGAGTTTCTTTTAATAAAGTTCTCCTTTCTTACAAAGAGATATGTTCTTTCCATTTTTGGAAAGTGACATATTTGTCAGGCTTGTGATTCTCCTTCCATGACATAGAAAATGGTACCAATCGGTAACTGGATCTCCATGCGTCTGAGTCGGATAAAGAAACGAGTATTTGATCGGACACTTTTTCCGGCGCCGGCGATCGTTCCCCCATTTTTCAGGATTTCCGGTGATGCTTTTTAAAAAAGTTGGTCTTTTTATTCAAAACCCTAAATTGATTACCCCTTCGAATTAAATCTTGTTGATTTTTTGTGAGTGTTTCAGCTTTTGGAAATCCTAGTAAGCTGCTTCAGTTTAAATCCTAAAATTTGAACCCTAAATTGCTGTAACTTATAGACCGTTGCTAAATCTGTTCTTAATTGATTGAACTATTTTTTTTTTTCATGAAGAATTGTGTGCTAAATTCTACCAGTTTATTTCTTGTCAATACATTACGGCAATACTGTGCTCTGTCTCAGAAATAATCAAAGCTATATTTGACGTGCCTTTTCTTATTAAATATATGTTGAAGTTTGGATACCGTTGCGTATAAGTAGTTATATAGAATGGAATAAACTTATCCTACTGTGGAACATAGTTATGCTTTGATCTTATTATGAGAATAAGATATGTAGACGAAAATGAGTGACAGAAGCATGAAGACGTCTATGTTATGCATCAATTGCCAACCGGAATTGCTATGATATTGCCCCACTAGATCTGATTCAATGTTTTACCTCTACCACCTTCTTAACTTTCTGTGTCCGTTTGGCTTCGGCACCTATCCCGTGAGACCCCTGCAAATATCTAGTTGAAACCTAATGTAACAATTTTAGATGAAGTTAGGTTCTTAACTTCCTTAGAACTTGCTGAGCTGCTTCTCTTTTGTTGGGAAGCATGTCCGTTATTTTCGCATTTCCTGGTGATTATATACGATATTAAGTGTGATTTAGCAGACTTATGGCATTATGGAACATTATTCATAAAGATGATACCGGTGATTGCAACTTTGTGCTTACTAAATTTATTGCTTGGAGCTTCTCACACTTTGAAGATTGAAATGCCTTTTTTTCCTTTTGGGTTTGGTTTTTCACGCTGACAATTCCTTGTCCGAGATGCTACATATTTTCTAATTATTCTGATTGGTACCGACAACCATAACCTCTAATCTTTGTTGTTTTCTAAAGCTTGTTTTTTGTCTGTGTCGATGCACTTCCATTGTTAACTATGAATATTGCATGTCTGTGAACAATTACGATTTTGCACTTCATAATGAGGAATCTCTTAAATGAGCCATGCTCTTTGAATAGGAATAATTTTATGGTGTTTTCAGTTCTTCACACTTTATGGGTCTTATTTTACTTATTTGTTAGCCTCTTTCGGATGTATTCTTTTTTATTTCATCTATTAGTGAGTATGCATCTTAAAAGCAAGCTGAACGGCTAGAATTAGAACCTTGGTGACATGTCTTGACTCAAGACTGTTAATTCTTGATTGTCGTACTAATACTGGAGCCACGTGGCAGAAGTATTAAACTAGTGAACTCTCAAAGAATTTATTCTATGCAACTTGGTATGACAAGACGGAACATAAAACCAAGCATGTTGTGGCAGAAAGCTTACAAAGTAGAAATAACAAGCAGCCAGAAATTAGTGGAAAGTTATTAGGAGACCTTTTAAAGAGCTTCAATACTCTGGTAATGTTCAAAGTTCAAACTTAAAATCTGAAGGTGTGATCTGCTACTGCAATTTGATTAAGGTCATGAAATTTTTGCAAGTGTTGCAACCGTAACGTGTCATGCGGACAAAATTGTTGCAAGCTTTTCAATTAACATTGATGCTGAGGGACTCGTTCCTTGAATGTTGTGGATAAGAGTTAGTAATGAACAATAATAGTTGCTCAGTGCTTATGCAATCCTATTTGTATAGAGAGAGAGAGAGAGGAAGAATTCACATAGTATCACCTATGTTGAGATCCAAGCCTTGGTTCCCAACAACATTACTCTTCTCTTCGACTTCTAGACTATCCCATTGAGGGTGTATATGGCTATTATGGGACATTTATTCCTCTAGAGACATAGTTATCTTCCAGGGCCGAGGGTCCAGCGAAAACAACCTCTTTGCCTTCTTAAAGGTAAGGTTAATGATTGCGTATGCTCTACCCTTCCCAGACCCCACTTGTGGGACTATACTGGATATGTTGTCGATGTTGTTGTTGTTGTTATTGTTGTTGTACACATAGTTATCTTATAAAAAAAAATTCCTCTAGAGTTAGTTCTGATCTAATAGCCTCCTCCAGAGGTAATTCCACCATTGCTTTTTGCTAAAATTATAGGCTAAAGATCCTCAGATTACTTTGAGGTTTGAAGTCCTTTCTTTCCTTTTGGGTTAAACGATTGGACAGTCTTTAGAGTCTTCGTCGAACTGTAGTTAGGACGAAATATCATTAGATGCCTGGGCAACAATTAAGTTGTTGGTTCATTATGATAAAACTACCAAATGAAACTTGCTCCTAGCATAGGAATAATTTAATTTATGTTTCTTAAAAGTCGAGTCTAACCAAATTGTTAAGTTTTAACACCTTGTTTGAAGTTGATTAATTTTTCTTACTTAAAAGAAGCGTAACCAATTACTGTAATATCTACTTTTTTGTATTTGTCTGCAATAACAATCTGTGCCCTTTAGCCAAATAATTATTGTAATCTTCTATTTGTTTATTTTCAGTTAATGTAATCTTCTGTTATTCAAAAGTAGTAACATGCATTTATTACTAAGTGAAAACACTTCATCATTTCACACTTTCTGGTTGGTTATAAATGGTGAAAGATTCATATCCTAACACATGTGTTTAGTTTTTTCTAGATCGATCAATCTCGTTCCTTTTTCTTTCTTAGATGCTAGAAATGGTGGTCCATCTCATCAAATGATAATCTTTCATGTTATATGTAAGGAGAATCACAAACTTGATAAATATGTGTGACCATCTCTAAAAGAAACAACAACGACAACAACAACAACCCAGTGAGATCCCACAGGTGGGGTCTGGGGAGGGTAGTGTGTACGCAAACCTTACCCCTAGTCAGGGGAATAGAGAGGCTGTTTCCAGTAAATAAAGAAAGAATAAAGTATTTCCTGTTGTTTAGATAAACTTTTGTCATGTCATTTACAAAATCATGTCCTGTATGTGAAAAAAATGTCATATCATTTTCTTGAAAAAGACACATTTGTCAGGCTTGTGACTTTCCTTTAATGGCATGGAAAATATTATCAACTGGTGAGTGGACCTCCATTCATCTGAGTTGGAAAACAGAACGGGCCATTGATCGGATACTTCTCCGGTGCTGGAGCTGGAGCACTTTCACCGATTTTCAAGATTTCTGTGATGTTTTTGAGTCGGTGAAATTATTTTTTTCTTTAGAACCCTAGATTGATTAACCCTTTGAGTAAATCTTATCCTTTTCCATGATTATTTCTTTTTTTTTTTTGTGTGTGCAGATTTTGGAACTTTATTAACTGCTTCGATTTGATTGCCAAATCTTGAATCCTAAATTGCTCCAAGAAGAAGCTAGGAAGATTTTGATAATGTAATTTCTGGAAATTGTTCGTTTATGGACTGTTATGATGTATGTATCTATAAATTCGAACTCTTAAAAGACTAATATAGCTTAATAATGCATCCATGAAACCATAGATGAAACTAGTTTGAATTAGTAAGATCTATTGCAGGAAAAGGAAGTGTTTCTAAAACTCCATGATAGGATTGCTTAGTAAATGATTTCATATTCATCTTTGATAAAATTATCTTGTTACTGGCTGACCTGCTATATTTTAGCTTCTCTTTCTTAGCATGTTTATGTCAGTATTATCTTATTCTGTATCTTGTTACTTGGCGGACTTTGGGTTTCCTTCAACACTTTCACATACGGATGGCTCATTTGAAGGAGTTTCTCCTGAAACGAGAGCCCGTCCAAATGTAAAACCTGTCTGGATACGTCCTGCTATACTAGATTCATAAATGTTTGAGGACAAGCGGCCACTCTGCAATTATCTTTGGTATATGTAAGGAATAGATTGCATGATGATGATATATCTGAACAATGTGGAGAAGGGAGACTCGTAATCCTGAAATTTTATCAGGTTTTGGTGCACAATGTAGCATACTGTCGAGGAGAAATTTTACAATTTATATACGTGTAGGCCATATTTTTCTCCCTTGTCTCATATATAGTCAAAACCATAGGTAGCACCCTTTCCTTGTTAAATGTATATAGAAGCTTTTGATACTCTTATGTATAAGTAGCTCTTTAGAACAGAACAAAGTTGACCTACTGTAGAAATGGTGGTCCGTCTTATCGAATGATACAATTTTCTTGTTATATTAAAAGGAGAATTACAGACCTGATAGTCACGAGTTTCCTATATAAACTACTTCTTTCTTAAAAAGGACATGTTCTTTTCGTTTTTGGAAATTGACATTTGTCAGGATTGTGATTCTTCTTGAATGGCATAAAAAATGGTATCAATCAGTAACTTAATCTACATGCATCTGAGTTGAATTTCCGGTGCCGGCGATCTTTCGACGGTTTTTCAAGAATCCGGTGATTCTCTTTTAGTAGGTACATTCTTTTTCTTCAAAATCGTAAATTTATTAATCCCTTTGAAATCCTAGTAGCTGCTTCGATTTAATTCCCAAATTTTGAACCCTAAATAGCTATAATTAAAATTGGTCATTAAGAGCAAGTTGCTTAATGTGTTCTTAATTGATTGGACTAATTTAATTTTTAATGTCTGCTATGAGTTTAACAAGCATTTCTGATTTTGAAGTTAATAACTTTGTGCTATGAGAAGTAATTTACCTAGGGCTGCTGTGTTGTTCACTGTTAATTGTCTTCTAACAATTTCACTTCTTTTGCATACTTTATCAGTGATTTTCTTTGGGCTCGTAATGATTATTCCAATCCATTTCTTATTATTTTGAACTTTTTTATTTTTAAAGTCTGTTGTGATTACAAGTGATTATCAAGTTTAGTTGCAGGTATGTGGAATTTTTCTCAAGGTTTATGATATGATTACTTAGTTACTGACTATTTTCATATTTGGTGAAATTGACATGTTAATTTACCTGTTATACATGTTATGGTGCACAATGTAGCAGCCTGTCAAGGAAAAGTTTTATGTGCTAGATTAAAAAATAATGGGCAGCGTGGTGCGCTGAGCTCCCGTTATGTGCGGGGTTCGCGGAAAGGCTGGGCCACAAGGGTCTATTGTACGCAACCTTACCATGCATAGTTGCAAGAGGCTGTTTCCATGGCTCGAACCCGTGACCTTTTGGTCACATCGCAGCAATTTTACCAAGGCCCCCCTTCTTTTACGTGCTAGATTGAGGTAGTTTATTTCTTGGGCAATACGTTAAGGTGATAGTATGCTCTCATATCTCAGATTAGTCAATGCTATAGCTGGCTTCCTTTTCTTTTTAAATATATGTATATGTAAAAATTTGGATGATCTTGTGTGTAATTAGCTATTTACTGCCGAATAAACTTGATCTACTGCACAATTTTAGAGTTTCTGTAGACATTTGGAGCAGATTTCATTGTCACTTTAGAACATAGGTATGCTTGTTCTAATTATGAAAATAAGACGTGTGGATGAAAATTTGTGACAGAGACATGAATGCATCTACGTTAGGCATCAATTGCATATCAGAATTGCAACGATATTGCCTCAGCAGATCTGATGCAATGCTTTAGCTCTAGCACTTTCTTAGCTCTTTGGGGTGTATTTGCCTATATGGCATACTGCTGTTATGGAACATTTGTTAATCTAGAGACATAATGTTGATAGTTCTGAGCTACTAGCCTTCTCCACAAGTGATTCCACCTTGAAATCCTTTCTTTCCTTTTGGATTAGAGGTTAAGCTTGTCAGCACCAATCCTTTATCATTTTTCATCTGTCTTATCAGTGGAAGGCATGGTTTTCCTTATTCTACTATCTTTTGCTCCAGCTCTTTTCCTTTATTAGGTTTTGTGCATTACTTGAGTGCAGAAATGAATCTAATTTCACATGCTGTAGGTGTAAATTGCCCAGTGATATTTTCAGATTCAACAATATGCCGTGAAGGAAAATCTTAGAAGTACTTGAAAAAGTAATTTATAATGCTTTAGAAACTACTATTTCCTTTTGTAGACTTTATATTCAGTATTACATCACAGGGCGGTAATTGAGTTTCTAAAAGAACCTAGCTCAAAGTAGAATGTAGCAGCATGAAGGAAGTTGAAGAATAGCACATATTATGGCTATGAAAAACTTGGAAAATTTCAGTGCAACTGAAAACTCCTTAACAAAAGGTTGATCATTCAGGAACCCTTAAATTTTGAACAATGGCATAGAAAATGAGGATCTCCAGTTTCGACAGAAAGTAGTTGCAGATATTTGAAATCATTCTGTATGAAGCTCATTTACCATATTTGTTTCTGAGCATTTGTGTTGTACCGCTTGTTGCATTTTTTCTTTAAAGGGTGTGAATGAGAAATGGAAGAGGCACCTTTTGGATTGTACCTCTCCATCTCACCCTTCCTTTCTCTATAAATTTAGAGGATTGGTCTTATTTTTAAAAAATAAAAAATCTGAAAATTTCTCACTTCTCTTCTATATTGTTGCATTATTTTCAAATAAACATAAGTGTCAAGTGTGATTTGCTCCGTTTGTTGAGTTCGCTGAAATTTTGTAGTTTCGATTGCTAGTATTGCAGAATAGTTATTCCGTTCTATCGTGGGAGGAATTAATCCAAAACCTTGGGCAACCGTGAGGGGATTAAATTTCTTAAGGACACACAAGTAACTTGAGTTTTTCTGTTTTGTTTATTAAACTAACGTTTCTCTATTTCTCTGATTTTTTTTATTTTGAACACAGTAATACCAACAATCTTAAGGAGTTTAATATTTATTTTCTATGTTCGTCTTAATATATCTTTGTTGGAGACAAAAAGAAGAAATAGTCACCGATAACGTCATGATAAAGACAGACAAAGTCGGGAATAGTGTATAGCTTGTTCAAACTAATGCCATGCAAATTTTGGAGAAGAATATTTTGGTATTCAATGAGTCGCATACAGTTGAAGAATCGTCATGTCCTTTCACTTTTAGGGTGTATTTGGTACGAAGGAAAACATTTTTCGAAAAATGTTTTCTAATTTTTCCATGTTTGGTTGGCGTAAATAATTTGAAAAATATTTTCCTTATCAATTCATTTTCCTTCAATAAGAGGAAAATGTTTTCCTTATCAAGAGTGGAAAATATTTTCCAAAATTCCTTCTCAACATTCCCCACCCCATCCCCAACCTACTCCTACACCCCCGCACACCCACCCACCCAAACCCCCTCCCACCTCTCTCCAAAAAGGATTTTTTTTTTTAAATTT
>MU706559.1:16665-55000 GCA_026770625.1 Nicotiana glauca
TTTTATATATTTTCAATTTTAATTTTTTCATATGTTGTTTTACAGGTTCGAAATTTTACAAGCTCCAAAGTTATGAGTTTAGAGGTTTATGTGTTTGAAACTTTATGAATTTAGAAATTATAAAATTTACGGGTTCGAAAGTTTGTGGTTTTTACGTAAAAAAAATAAAGCAACACATTAGTTGCTTTGTATTGTGTCAATTTTTAGAGACTTGCGGAAGGGGTGGGCTAGGGGGAGGGAGAGGGGTGAAGAGAGTTGCATAAAAAATATTTTTCTAAAAAAAATATTTTCTACTCTCTAACCAAAAAATAGAAAATATTTTCCGAAAAATATTTTCCGCTCACCAACTAAACAAGGAAAAATAAGTGATAAAACCATTCATTTTTCATGAAAATATTTTCTAGGAAAATATTTTTCATGGAAAATATTTTCCTTCGTACCAAACACACCCTTAATATGTCATGGTTTTCTAAGTCTTAACTTTGCTTTATAGATGCATTGATAGAAGAAAATCATGAATCTGGTGGTTGTCTATGGAGACAGTTCACTAGTTGAAGGGGAATGTAATCTTTTACTCCATCACTCTATTTTCTTCCTTTTTGTGACTAATTAACGAAAAGAAATGGATGCGTTGTCAACCTATTTTTGTATGTCTTTTAAAAAAAAAAAAGAAAAAAAAAAAGAAAAGAGGTATGGGTTATTTCTTGAAAAGTCACATTCTTTCACCATGAGAAAGATGATTCAAGAAAATCATCTAAGGCAGACCCACAGTCCCTTCTCCAAGAACTGCAAAGAGCAATATACCCACAAATTCATCCAATTCAATCATCAATATTTGAGAGAGACTTGGACCATTTTTGTCTAAAGCGAGTTTTGCAATAGGATATGGATATTTGGGGGAGAAGAGAAAAACAAAAAGTATTCTGGTAATTTTATTTGCAAAATTACAGATAAGACAAATTGATTGGCTCCTCTTCTTCACGTCAAAGAAGAGGCAACAGAGAAATTCGGGTTCTACTTTCTTTTCTCTGTTCATTTTTTATCATCTACCCTTGTGATTTATGAATATTAGGATAGATGTTTATTACGTGATGATCTCATATAACAAACAAGAGTTATATGCATGATTAGGAATAACTTGTATTTAAAGATTAATTTTGTTATTCCTTTTAATCGATTTGTTGATATAGAATTTGGCAATATGCATAAAATTGTGAAAGAATATTTTTATGATTTGTAAGATATGAACTAGGCTTAAACTAATACTTGAAAGTATTTTTGAGATCATGAATATAATATATGTAAAGATATACATATATTATTTTGATGAGATTAATATATCAAACTGTTGAAATGTTTGGGATTACAATGGTTTGGTTGGAAGGCCATTTGAAAAGAAAATTAAAATATTGTGATTTTCTACCCTTGTTATGAAGAATAAAATCTTCATGATTTTCTACTCCTGCTTCGAAATCAAAATTTGAATGCTATTTTATCGTATGTTGAGATTAAAAGTCTTCGTGACTTTCTACTCATTTGTCGGAAATTAAAGTGTAAGTGACTTTATACTCATTTTGGAGATTAAAATCTTAATGATTTTCTACTCCAATTTATTATTCGGTTTGAAGATTAAAAACTTCACCATTTATTAAATTTGATTGTGTCACATAGTATTCGGTTTGAAGATTAAAAACATCACCGTTTATTAGATCTAGTTGTATCAGATGTTACTCGGTTTGAAGATTTAAAAACTTCATCGTTTATTAATTCTGAATATGTCAGATTGGTTTGAAGATTAAAAACTTCACCATTTATTAATTTTGGCTATGTCGTGACACAAACAATAATTCTTGTGGTTGGCTCAACAACATAATAGGAGCGTCGACTATGAATCTCCTTTTGAAGAAATATGTTTGGAATATGAAATTCTTCACCAAACGATCGCCCCTTAGTCACCACAATCTAAAAAAATTGTGGAAAGAAAGAACAGAATGTCAAAGGAGACGATAAATGCCTAGTTGATATGTTCTAGTTTACCCAAAACTTGTAGGGTGAAAGCTATGATTATAGCTAACCGAATGCTCATTCGCGACACAATCCATTCCATATGAAAAATAGAAAAGAAGAAAACCCAACTTGAAATATTTCCAAGTGTGGGGGGTTATTTGGGTAAAGTACAAGTTTTTAAACCCAAAAGGATAAAAATCGGATCGAAAACTGTTGATTCTATTTTCATAAGATACAACAAAAAGCAAGGCATATCATTTTCTGATTTATAAATTAGAAAAAAAAATCATATTAATACGGTAATAGAATCAGATAATGCTGAATTCGTTGAGAATAGTTATCCGTATAAAAAGGAACGTGAGTCGTCTAGTGAAATATCTAAGCGAAATCGGGAAGAAGCAAAGGAAAGTACGTTGAATTAGAAAATTCCAAGATGTAGTAAACGTCAAAGGATAACTACTTTCTTTGGACCGGATTTTCTGACATTCTTATTGAAAAATGAGCCTCAAACGTTTAAAGAAATATTATCTTCCTCGGAAGCACAATATTTAAAGAGGCAGTCAATAGTGAGATAGAATCCATATTAAGTAATCATACTTGGGAATTGGTTGATCTTCCTCCAGGAAATAAACCTTTGACTTCTACGTTGATTTTCATAAAGGAAATGAAAGTTGATGGTACTATTCAAAAATATAAGGTAAGATTAGTTGTCAAATGATTTAGACAACGAGAAGGTCTTGATTATTTTGATACATACTCACCGGTAATGAGGATTACATCTACTCAGGTGTTAATAGCGTTAGCCGCCGTGTATGGCCTTAAAATCTATCAGATGAACTTAAAGACAACCTTCTTAAATGGAGATTTGGAGGAAGAAATTTATATGGAACAAATTGAAGGGTTCGTGGTTCCCAGAAAAGAAAAGAAGGTGTGTCGACTTGTTAAGTCACCCAAATAATGACATGCGAGATTCGTCAAAATAATATTGTCAAATAATTTTAAAAATTAATGAGTGCAAACAAATGTGTTTACATTAAGAATACTTCAAGTCATATAGTCATTATTTGATTATATATAGATGATATGTTGATGAAATATTTAAAATGTGGGGGCTTTTAGCTTATGCATGACAAAAGCCAATGTTAGACGTAATGTCTAAGTGATATAATTTTTGAACCCCATTGATATAGTAGTTGTTAAATTCATCAGTTGTTTAGTCTTAATGAAGACTAGTTGATAGAAACTACTAATTTGGAAGTTGGTCATATGCCTTTCTCGAAAGATCATTTTCTTTATTGTAAAATTTATATTGTTTAGTTCTTAGAAAGATCATTTTCTTTATTGTAAAATTTATATTGTTTAGTTCTTTTATGAAATGATGTCACTTTGAAGGTTGTGACTTTTTATAGAAAGATACGTTTGTATGTTTTTGTATGGACATGACCGTTCATGAATGAATGTATTAATACGTTGGTCTATAATGAGGTGAACCAACCGATGAACATGACCAAAATCCATTGCAAGTTGGATTTGTTTCATAAATGAAGCTGCTATAATTTGCATATCATATAGACATATGAATAAATAGCATACAAATGCTTGAAAATTACGGAGTGATTGATAAATGTGTTATATTAAAAGGTTGTGGTCACAATTGATGCAAATCATTCCAGCTATTGTTATAATATACTATTATACATTAAGTGTAGTGAATAATATGATATGCAATCGAAAATCAAGACGTATTAGTCTACAACATAAAGAAGTTTGCATTGAACGTTCATGACAATGAAACGAGTTTTGAAGTATTTGAAATATACTCCAAATTATGTTTTGCACTACAATAAGTATCCCGCGATAATAGAGGGGTATAGTGATGAAAATTAGATCACCGGTTCAACCGATTCGAAACAGTCGGTGGATGAGCGATGTATTAGAAATCGTCCAAATAAATGTGCATTGATCGCTCTACAGTGGAGGCTGAGTTTATAGTCTTAGACAAGGCTGGTGAAGAAGCTGAATGGCTTTGAAATTTCTTGAAAGATCTTCTATTTTTGCCCAAACCTTTGGCACCTAAATGTATAGATTGTGATAGTGAAGCGACAATAGGAAGGGCTGGGAGCGTTATGTATAACGGAAAGTCTCGTCACATAAGACGCAGACATAGAATCGTTAGACAACTACTTTCTAGTAGAATTATCACAATTGATTATGTAAAATCAAAGGATAATGTGGCGGATTCGCTTACAAAAGGCCTAACTAGAGAGGGAGTTGAGAAATCATCTAAGGGAATGGGACTATGGCCGAGGACAAGTCATCATGGCGGTAACTCTACCTAGATTTTTGGAGGTCCGAGATCTAGGTTCAAGGAGCGCAAACAAAGTTATGCATGACCGGTTCAACATTGTCAAATATAATATTTTAGTCCATTCTCGTGATGAAGACAATGTTCAGTAACAAGGATAAAATGTTAAGACATTTTTTAATGGTTTCTAAGTTTGATACAGGGTATATCAAATAGTGTATCTACGGGATAACACGTTTAGGAATCACCTATGTAAGTGTGAAGTGTAAGCCGCTTCAAGGACAATTCTCTACGCACTTATGAACTAGGTGGTGTTATGGCTGAAACGAACACAACAATGAGAACCAAAGACGATTAAGGGTTGATTGTGTAACTTATGGTTGTCTAGGTATACACCAAAGCTCGATGGTTCAAAGGTATCAATTCTACCGATTGACCGAGTATATTCGACATAAGTTTACTACGGAAAGTTCAAAGGGAAACCTACTTATCCAGATGCGATTAATCCTTACTTGCGAATCGCACTGTAGTTTCATGCATGTTTTTACACATATGCCCATTCCCCATTCATGTGGGGGGATTGTTGCGTTTTTTCTTTAAAGGGTGTAAATAGGAAATGGAAGAGGCACCTTTTGGATTGCACCTCTCCATCTCACCCTTCCTTTCTCTATAAATTTAGAGGATTGGTCTCATCTTTAAAAAAAATAAAAAATCTGAAAATTTCTCCCCTCTCTTCTATGTTGTTGCATTATTTTCAAATAAACATAAGTGTCAAGTATGATTTGCTCCGTTTGTTGAGTTCGCTGAAATTCTGTAGTTTCGATTGCCAGTATTGCATAATAGTTATTCTGTTCTATCCTGCAAGGAATTAATCCAAAATCTTGGGCAACAGTGAGGGGATTAAATTCCTTAAGGACACACAAGCAACTTATGGGCTCGGAATTAATTTTTTTGTTTTGTTTATTAAACTAACGTTTATCTGCTTCTCTGATTTTCTGATTTTGAACACAGTAATACCAACACTGCTTTCATAGACCCTACATTTATTAGTTATCTGTACATAATTTATGACTATTATAACAGCAAGCATCACAAAAGCTTTTACTTCCTGTTCCTCCTTGACCTCTTGCAGTATCCAGAGATGATCGAAAGAATCCCAACATGCTTCGTGAGAGGCCCAAATATATGCTGGCAGCTGCTTTTCAAACCAGTCTATTCCTCCATTCAGAAGCACTTGCTACTGAAAATGATATGGAACTATGCGGGGGTGACAACGACGCTGCCTCTTCATTCCTCATTTGGTGCACGTAATTGCCTATTCGGATTGGCTACATTTGATTCGACCGGTAGTAATCCATTCAAGAAGCTGCTTGCACTTATCTTCCTAGAGTTGGAATTCAGGATGATTTTTAATTTTTTGTGTGCTAATGTTCACGCCATCTTCATAAATTGGGGCGACGGTCCTCGAATCGCCAAAAATTTTGTGGGCTATTCAGACGGATTGCTTCACCATGATCGTTCCTTATTTTTTTGGCACTTTTAGGGTCATAAAAAAAAGATTCACGATAATTTCTAATTTTTTATTTACTAGTCATCTTTATGAATTCGTGCCACATTCACCGAATCACCTAAATTTTGTGGATTCATTGGAAACGACTTAATGAATAATAGGCATTGCTTTCCCATGATTGTTTCTCATTTTTTGGCATTTTAGGGCCATAAAACAGGAATTTAGGGTCGGGTTCATGAATGCAGATTATGGTCTCTGAATCGCCTAAAATTTTGTGGACCAATCAAAACAAACTAATAAACAATAGACATCACTTCGCCATGATTGTTCTTTATTTTTTTACGTTTTAGGCCATAAAATAGGAATTCAGTACGACTTTTAATTTTTCGTGTGTTGTCCGCGCCATCTTCATGAATTTGGGCGATAGGCTTCGAATCAGCTAAAAGTGTTTGAGCCCATAAAAAATGACCTAATAAACAATAGTCATAAATACGTCATGATTGTTACTCATTTTTTTGCGTTTTAGAAAAACATGAATTGAGGATGATTTTTAATTTTTCATGTACTAATGTCTATGCCATCTTCATGAATTCAGACGATGGGTTTGGAATCGCCTAAAATTATGTGAGCCCATCAGAAACGGTCTAATGAACAATAATTATCGATTCGCCATGACCGTTCCTCATTTTTGGCGTTTTAGGGCCATAAAATATGATTTAAAGACGATTTTCAATTTTTCGTGTATTAATGTCTACGCCATCTTCATGAATTCGGGCGATGACTTTAAATCGCCTAAAATTTAATGGGCCAATCAGAAATGATATTTTGAAGGCGTTGGTTAAATTTTGTTACTTAAGACGTTTTTTATGGCAGGCAAAATTTTAGGCTATCTGGGTCCGGTAGCCCGGGCCTATGTAGAAGGTGTGGGTTATAGCACACGAAAATAAGAGAATCAGGCGGATTTCTAGTTTTATGGCCCTAAAATGCCAAAAACGAGTAAGGCCGAGGCGAGACGCTAACTATTGTTCCTAAGGACGTTTTTGATGGGCCGACAAAATTTTAGGCGATTCGGGTCGGTGGCCTGGGCCTATGCAAAAGGCTTAGGCTATACCAAAGAAAAATTTAGGAATCGAGCGTAAATCTAGTTTTATGATCCTAAAATATCAAAAAACGAGTAACGGTTATAGCGAGGGAGGAATATTGTTACATAGGATGTTTTTGATGGGCGAGCAAAACTTTTTGCTATCATGGAAAGACGGTGACTATATTTACTTAGGATGTTTATGAAGGTTCGGTAAAATTTTAGGCAATCCGGGTCCTGTGGCCTGGGCCCATGAAGAAGGCGTGGGTTAAAGCACATGAAAATCTAGAAATCAGAAAAATTTAGGAATCTGGCAGAATTTTATTTTAATGGCCCTAAAATACACCAAAAAAAAAAAAAGAGTACAGGTCATGGCGAGGCGGTGACTATTGTTCTTTTAGACGTTTTTGATTGGATTACAAAATTTTAGGCGAGCCAGGTTTGGTGGCCTGGTCTCATGCAGAAGGCATGGACTATAGCACTTGTAAAATTGGGAATCGGACGGAATTTTAAATTTATGGCCCTAAAATGCCAAAAAATGAATAACGGTCATGGCAAGGCGGTGACTATTGTCTCACAGGATATTTTTTATGGTTCAACAAAATTTTAGGTTATCCGAGTCCGGTGGCCTGTGCCTATGTAGAATGATGAGATGGGTACTTTTGTTGCAAGAGTTTGATATAGACATCCAAGATTGAAAAGAGAGTGAAAACCAAGTGGCGGATCACTTATGGGCTATGACACACGAAAATTTGAGTATAGGGCGGAATTCCAATTTTATGGCCTAAGACGCCAAAAATGAGTAACGGCCATGCCGAAGCGGTAACTATAGATTCTTATAGATGTTTTTGACGGGCCGAAAAAATTTTAGTCGATCCGGATCTAGGGGGCCGGGCATATGCAGATGGCGCTGGCTATAGCACACGAAAATTTGGGAACCAGGTAGTATTCCAATTTTATGGCCCTAAAATGCCAAAAAATGAGTAATGGTCATGGCGAGGAGGTGAATATTGTTACATAGAACATTTTTGATAGGCCGGCAAAATTTTAGGCGATCCGGGTCCAGTGGCCGGGGCCCATACAGAAGACGTGGGCTATAACACACGAAAATCTGGGAATCAGACAGAATTCCAGTATTATTGCCCTAAAACGCCAAAAAAAAACGAGTAACAGTCATAGCAAGGTAGTGACTATTGTTACTTAGGATGTTTTTATGGTCTGGAAATATTTTAGGTGATCCGAATCTGGTAGCCCCAGCCCATGCAAAAGGCGTATGCAATAGCACATGAAAATCTGTCAATCGAGCAGAATTCTAGTTTTATGGCCCTAAAACGCAAATAAATGAGTAACAGTCATGGCGAGGCGGTGACTATTGTTCCTTTGGACATTTTTTATGGGCCTTCAAAAGTTTTGGTGATTCGAGTAGGCCCATGCATAAGGCGTGGCTATAGCACATGAAAATCTTGGAATCGGGCAGAATTCCAGTTTTAGGTCCTAAAATGCCAAAAAATGAATAACGGTCATGGCAAGCGGTAACTATTGTTCCTTAGGTTGTTTTTTATGGGCCAGCAAAATTTTAGGTGATCTGGGTTCATTTGGCCGGGCTCATGCCGTCACGACCCAAACCAAAGGGCCGCAACGGAAACCCGATGCCTTATTTAATCGATTACCAACGTAACATATCTTTCATATCTTGCTATCATGGGTAAATGAGTTGGAAATGCCGTCATTAGATAACTAGAATAAAACATAAGGGAATCAAGCGAAATTTCAGTTATGTGGCCCTAAAATGCTAAAAATGAGTAACGTTCATGGCGAGTTAGTGTCTATAGTTCCTTAGGTCTTTTTTGATGGGCCGTCAAAAATTTAGGAAAATTTGGGTGCGGTGTCCCGGGCACATGCAGTAGGCGTGGGCAATAGCACACGAAAATCTAGGAATCAGATAGAATATCAGTTTTATAGCCCTAAGACGCCAAAAAACTAGTAACGATCATGGCTAGGCGATGACTATTGTTCCTTAGGTCGTTGTTTATAGGCTGTCAAAATTTTAGGCAATTCGGGTCTGGTGGCCCGGGCCCATGTAGAAGACGTGGGAAATAACATACGAAAATCTGCGAATCGAGCGAAATTCAAGTTTTATAACCCTAAAATGCTAAATAACTAGTAATGATTATGGCAAGGTGATGACTATTATTCCTTAGGTCGTTGTTTATGGATTGAAATTTTTTTTGGCAATAGGCGTCTTGTGGCATGGACTCATGTAGAAGGCGTGAGCTATAGCGCATGAAAATTTGGGAATTTGACGGAATTTTAATTTTATGGCCCTAAAACGCCAAAAAATGTGTAACGATCATGCCGCAGCAGTTACTATTGTTTCTTAGGACATTTTTGATCGGCCGGTAAAATTTTAGGCGATCCGGGTTTGGTTGCCCGAGCCCATGCAGAAGGCATAGAACAGTACATGAAAATCTACAAATCGGGCGAAATTCTAGTTTTATAGCCCTAAAACAGAAAAAATGAGTAACAGTCAAGGCGAGGCGGTTACTGTTGTTCTTTAAGACGTTTCTGATGGGCCGTCAAAATTTTTGGTGATCCGGTTCCGATGGATCTGGCCCATGTAAAAGGTTTGGGCTTTAACACACAAATCTAGGAATCGGGCGGAATTCTAAGTTTATTGCCCTAAAACACCAAAAAACGAGTAACAGTCATGAGAGGAGGTGACTATTGTTCCTCAAAACTCGATGTCACAAGTGCATGAGCATCAACTAGAAAGATAAAATAAATTACTGTATTTATCTGTAATATAGACTAGACAGGAAAGATAAAAATAACTCTGAAGGAGACTCTGCTGACTGCGGATCATAACATGGAATGCAACTCACCTAAGTCCCCGCATTAACCACGCCTTTATGCCCACAAGTCCACTAAACATACGTGTGCTTGCACAACAAAATGTGCAACAAGTATAGTATGAGTACGTAGATTAACGCGTACCCAGTAAGTATCTAGTCTAACCTCGAAGAAGTAGTAATGAGGGGTCGACTCTGACTCTTACTATGGGCTATAAATAAAATACCAATAATATAATTAAGCATGTATTATATAAAAAACGACTGTAAACTCAATATAAGGAAGTAAGTAAACAATTATTTATTAATAAGAAATTTTCAAATTTATTTTTTCATCATTTAACAATTTATATCTCAAGACAATGAAGCAATATCAATTATTATAAATTCCCAAGCAACCAATTCAAACATGCGCAAATTATGTCGAGGTCGTACGACCCGATCCAACATAAATATTTAAAATGCGCACTGCCGAGGGTCGAATGGCACGAACCATAGATGCATCTATTAAACTTGTCGAGGCAAACGACCCGCTCCCATGAGAGTAGTGGAAACTTATCCCGCTCGCGGAATATATTTGCGATGCGGTTGAACATAGATTTCTCAATTTATTATAATATTCCTCAATTCATTTCAAAAATTACGAAGTTCATGAAGACTTTTAAAATCTCAAATTCTTCAATTTTAACTCTTTTCAAGACAAGTAATAAGAAAACTCAATCTCGCTTCTTCTCAATTCAAATAATAAACATAAATCAAATAACAATATCAGCAAGGCATGGTTTAAACATAGAACTACCCGGACATAGGCATAGCTAGTAGCTACATACAGAATCTCGTCTGCTCGTGCACACATAGCTCCCACAATTAGAAGCACGTATTAATTTAGTTCACCTATGGGGTTAATTCCCTTATACAAGGTTAGAAAAGAGACTTACCTTGATCTGAAGCTCCATAGCCGACTCCCAAGCCTTTCCAACATCTCAAACCGATACCCAACACTCCAAAACTAGTCAATAAATGTGCAAATCCATAAATATATACTCTAATACTCATTATAATTCAATTTACAACAATTCTCAACTACGCTCGAAAAGTCGATAAAATCACTCTCAGGCCCACATGCCCGGATTTAAAAAATTTTTGAAGACAAACTTTAACCATAACAAATTTATTTCCAATTCCATGTCCAATTTTGTGGTTAAAGATCCAAAATACCAAATTTCTAGGTTTTCTACCAAAGTCCCAAATTTCTACTAATTTGCATGCTTGAACCTATATAAAATCCTTATATTTAGCTCACAATATGTAGGAATCACTTATATTGTGTTGCATGATGAAAACCCTCCTTGAAGCTCTCCAAAATCGTCCCAACTAAGTAAAGAATGAAAGAAAGATGGGCCAAATCCTGGAATATGAACTCACTGCCCAGCCCGAACCTTTGCACTTGCGGTTCTCTTGCTGCTCCTGCACATCCGCTTCTGCGGAGGATTTCACAAGTGCGGCTCTCCCCCAAGGCCAGCTCCTCCTCTTATGTGCTCCTTCACCGCAGGTGTGCATCCGCTTTTGTGGAAAACCTTCCGCACATATCACCTCCCAGCCTTCACTCTCTTCAGCTTCTAGGCCGCTTCTGCGGGCTCGCACCTGTGACCCTCTTCACGCATGTGCGATTACACCAGATGCCCAGCTGCTTCAGCTCTTTCTCCAAATCCAAATTCAATATGTTGACCCTCCGAAATCCACTTGAGGCCCTCGGGACCTCAACTAATTATACCAACCAGTTCCTAAACATAACAGGGACCTGCTCGAGGCCTCAAATCATATCAAACAATGTCGAAATCACGAATCGCACCCCAATTCAAGCTTAATGAACTTTAGAACTTCAAACATCTGCATTTGATACCAAAACCTATCAAATCACGTCTGATTGACCTCAAATTTTGCACACAAATCGCATTCGATATTACAGACCTACTCCAACTTTTGGTATCAGAATTCGACCTCGATATCAAAAAGTCCACTCCCGATCAAACTTCCCAGAAACCTTCAAATTTCTAACTGTCTCTAAATGACCCCGAAATGACTTACAGGCCTCCAAATCTACTTTCAGATATGCTCCCAATATCAAAATCACTATACTAAGCTATTCTCAAACTCAGAATCTCAAACGGACATCGATAACATTGAAATACACCTCAACCCAAATTTATGAAATTCTTCCAAAATGCCAACTTCCATAATATGCACTGAAATGCTCTTGGATCATCCAAACCCCGTTCCAGACATACACCCAAGTTCAAAATCATCATACAAACCTGTTGGAACATTCAAATCTCGATTCCGAGGTCGTTTACTCAAAAATTACAATTTATCAATTCTTCCAACTTAAATCTTCTGAAATGAGAATTTTTCTTTCCAAACTAACTTCAAACATCCCGAAATTCAATTTCGACCATGTGTACAACTCATAAAACCTGAAGTGAAGCTACTCATGGCCTCAAATGCCCGAACGATGCACTAGAGCTCTAAATGACTATTCGAGTCATTAAACGGGTCTTGTGGCCTTGGCTCATGTAGAAGGCGTATAACACCTAAAAAATTGGGGATCGGCCATAATACCACTTTTTATGGCCTTAAAACGCCAAAAAGGGAGTAACGCTCATGGCGAGTCGGTGACTATTTTTTCTTAAGATGTTTTTGATGCGCTGGAAAATTTTTAGGCGATACGCATCTAGTCTCCCGAGCTTATGTAGAATGCGTGGGCTATATCACACGAAAATCTGGGAATCAGGCCGAATTCCACGTTTATGGCTCTAAAATGTCAAAAACAAGTAACGATCATGGAGAGTTGGTGACTATTATTCCTTAGGATATTTTTGATGGTCCAAAAAATTTTTAACCGATCTGGGTCTAGTGACATGGGCCTACATAGAAGGCATGAGCTATAGCACATGAAAATCGTGGAATCGGGCGAAATTCTAGTTTTAAGGCCCTAAAATGACAAAAAAAAAGTAAAGGTCATGATGAGGTGGTGACTAATGTTCCTTGGGACGTTTATGAAGGGCCGCCAAAATTTTATGTGATTCGGGTCCTGTGGCCTAGGCCAATGTAGAAGGCATGGGCTATAGCATACGAACATCTGGGAATTGAGCGAAATACCAGTTTTTATGCTCTAAAATGCTAGATAATGAGTAATAGTCGTGGTGGAAGGTGACTTTTATTTCTTAAGATATTTTTGATTGGCCGACAAAATTTTAGCCAATCCGGGTTCGGTAGCCCGGGCCCATGTAGAAGACATGATCTATAGAATCCAAATATTTAGAAATCGGGCAAAATTCCAATTTTATGGCCTATAATGCCAAAAAATAAGTAACGGTCGTGGCGAGGTGGTAACCAATGTCCCTTAGGATGTTTTTGATGTCTTGACAAAAATTTTGCCGATCTGGTGGCCCGACTAATGCAGAATACATGAGTTATAGCATACAAAAATCTGCGAATCGGGCAAAAATCTAATTTTACTGCCCTAAACGAACAATGGTCCTGGCTTGCATAGAACGTTTTTTATAAGCCGACAAAATTTAGGCGATCTGGATGCGGTTGTTCGAGCCCATGTAGAAAACGTGGTCTATGAATACGAAAAGCTGTAAATCTGACGGAATTCATGTGTTATGGCCCCAATACACCAAAAAAGAGTAACAGTCATTGAGAGGTGGCGACTATTATTCTTTAGGATGTTTTTGATAGGAAGAAACTTTTTTAGGTGATTCGTGTCCGGTGGCCCGGGTCTATGCAGAAGGGATAGGCTATAGCACAAAAAATCTGGGAATGAGGTGGAATTCCAATTTTATATCCCTAAAAATATCAAAAAATAAGTAACAATCATGGTGAAGTGATGTCTATTGTTACATACGATGTTTTTTATAGGGAGACAAAATTTTAGACGATACGGATCCGGTGGCCCGGGTCCATGCAGAAAACGTGGGCTATAGCATATAAAAATCTATAAATCGGGAGGAGTTCCAATTTTATGGCCCTAAAACGGCAAAAATGACTAATGGTCTTGGCGAGGCGGTGATTATTGTTACTTAGGTCATTTTCTAAAGGCCTATAAAATTTTAGGCGATCCAGGTCTGGTGGCCTGGTCCCATGCAGAAGGCGTGGGCTATAGCTCATGAAAATCTAGGAATCTCACGGAATTTCAAATTTTATGACCTTAAAATGCCAAAAATGAGTAGTGACCATGGCGATTCAGTGACTATTGATATAGGATATTTTTTATGAGCCGAATTGTTTTTGGGTATTCTGGTTTGATGGCCCGAGCCCATGCAGATGGCATGGGCTAGTTAACGAAAATTTAGGAAACGACTTAGATTCTAATTTTATGGCCCTAAAATGCCAAAACAATGAGTAACGATCATGGAGATTCAGTGACTATTGTTACTTAGAAATTTTTTGATGGGCTGAAATTGTTTAGGCTATCCAGGTCCGGTGGCCCAGGCCTAAAGCACACGAAAATCTGAGAATCAAACGGATGTCTAGTTTTGTGGCCCTAAAATGCCAAAAAATGAGTAACTGTCGTGGCGAGGCACTGATTATTGTTCCTTAGGACTTTTTAATGGGCCGACAAAATTTTAGGAAATCCAGGTCCCGTGGCCTGGGCCTATGCAAAATACGTAGGCCATAGCACACAAAAATCTAGGTATCGGGCAGAATCTAATTTTATGGCCCTAAAATGCCAAAAAATGAGTAATTGTCATGGAGAGGTGGTGATTATTATTACATAGGACATCTAGATAGGCCAATAAAATTTTAAGCGATACAAGTTCGGTGACCCGAGCCCATGCATAAGGTGTGGGCTATAACACACGAAAATTTGGGAATTGGGTGGAATTTCAGTATTATGGCCCTAATATACCAAAACATGAGTAACGGTCATGGCGAGGTAGTGACTATTATTTATTAGGACATTTTTGAAAGGCAAAAAAATTTTTAGACGATCCGAGTCCGGTGGCCCAGGCCTATGCAAAAGGCATAGGCTATAGCACAAGAAAATCAGGAAATAAGGCAGAATTTCAGTTTTATGGCCCTAAAACGGCAAAAAACGAGTAACGGTCATGGATAAGAGATGTCTATATTACATAAGATGTTTTTGATAGGCCAGCAAAATTTTAGGTGATCCGAATCAGGTGAACGAGGACCATGCAGAAGACGTGGGCAACAACAAACGAAAATCTCGAAATCTGGTGGAATTCCAGTATTATGGCCCTAATAAACAAAAATATGAATAACGATCATGGCGAGACGATGACTAATGTTCCTTAGGTCATTTTTATAGGCCTACAAATTATTAGGCGATCCGGGTAGGTGGCTTGAGTCCATGCTGAAGGCGTGAGCTATAACATACAAAAATCTTGGAATCCGACGATTCTAGTTCTATTGTAACACCCCGTACATTCGGACTAGGTGTGGATATGTTAAGGGGTATTAATTTGATATTTTAGACATATGAAGTCCTAGCGGGATGATTATGGGTAAAAATAGTTGTTTTAGAATCAAGATGGAGAATGAGGTAAGATTCGATAAAATCTACGAAGTTCACAAAAGGTCAATCTTGCAGGAGGTTTAGTCAAACAACGTGTAAGGTATTTGGGAAAACACAAAACACAAAAGTTGTAGGCCTTTGCAATATCTTTCCAACGATCTTGTGGCACCCAAATGGATCTTTGTGCTAAACGTTATGCGCGTTTTACATAATAGTATGCTATTTGCATGCCCAGAGCACGCCCCGAGCGCGCCCCGAGCGCGGTCGAGCTCCTGAGGCAGTGTTACTGCCATTTTGTGCGGTCACGTGCACGATCAGGCCTACCAAGTGTGTGGGGGCGCTCATGGGGGTCATTTTAAAGACTACTTCGTCCCTCACAACCCCAAAACACAAAAACTTGCTCTAGAAAGGGGAACTCTCAAAAACCTAACTCCTTAAAGGTCCCTCCCCCATCAAAGCTAAGTTTTAATGATGATTATAAGTTAATTTCAATTTCCCAACATCTTATTAACATGGGTAAACCCTCCATATCATTATATATTCAATTGGGACATCATTGTTGAGAGAACGAACACTAGAACTTGAATTCAAGAAGATTGAACATCAAGAAGGTAATATATTCACCCTCTAATTGATTATAGCATTGGATTAATGATTGTAGACTACAACTTCATGAGATATTAGTTGATGGGTTTGATTGAAAAGCATGAACAATTATAGGTTTGGCTTGTTGATTGTTGATTATTGGTTAAGGGTGTTGTTTATCTTATGGGTGAAGAAGAATGACATTGATTATAAGAAATTTGAGATTTTAGAATTTATCTATGATCAAGAGAATGGCTTGTTGGGTGTAGAAACACCACTAATATGGGTGTAGAAACACCACTAATAAGGACTATGAAGCTTTATTCTCACCAAGTGTTTGAGAAAATGCTTAAGTGACTAAAACATGAGAATTATTGCTAATATGGAATTCCTTTGACTTGTATTGATATAGATTAAAGTGGAAAGGGTTGGTAATGTTGTATTATGCTCAAGAGCAGAAAATTAAGGTATATGAGGCTAAATCTCTATGTTTGGGAACGTTAAAGATTCTCCCTACACTACGTTTCTTTTACGATGTTACTAATTGCCTCAGAAATATAGTTTAGCCTAGTTCCTTGAATAGTTGTAGAACTTCTATTCTCTAGCTTCATAATTCATTCACCACTTTCATTCTGAACGTTATGAGCTCAATGCGTATTCAATATAGACTTGGGTTTGATGCCCCCGAGTCTTAGCATAGATTACTCAGTATGCCATAAACACTTGAAGTTTTATTGTTCATAATCAATTCAAGAATACATGTCTCAGTCTAGTCCTATTCAGTATTCCAGTGTTATGTAACTCAGTGTGATCCAGTATTCCAGTATCATGTAACTCAGTTTGATTCAGTATTTCACTATCATGTATTGCAGTTTGATTCTCAGTTCCTGAATGTTGAACACCTGCATTTGGGCATGAGGCGGTAGTTTATATGCTTTATGCATACTTGGGCCTGAGGCCGTAGTTTATGGTTTATGCATGTTTGGGCCTGAGGCCATAGTTTATGCTTTATGCATTTTTGGACCAGAGGCCATACTTATGTGTACGTATACTTGGGCCTGAGGCCATAGCTTGTGCACATATATATTGGGCCTGAGGCCGTAGCTTATTCAGATAAACAGGTTGTTCATCATTCAGAAGAGGAAGTATTCATATCCTTGCTTCCTTTGTTCAGTTCAGTTATCAGTTATCATTTCAATTATCAATTATCATTTTAGTTACCAGTTATCAGTTCAGTTATTAGTTATCAATTCAGTTATCAGTTATCATTTTAGTTTCAGTTTCAATAGTTATCATTTCAGTTATCGATTATCATTTCTCTATTATCAGCTAGTTTCAGTTTCAGCATTTATAATTCTTTCTTTCAGTTGCTTTACATACTAGTGAAATTCAAATGTACTGACGTCCCTTTTGCTCGGGGTCTATATTTCACGATGTAGGTAATGATTTACAGGTTGATGATTCAGAGTGCTAGGATTCTCGTACCAGTTATTTGGTGATCCCTATTTCTTTCGAGGCTTTATCATTACTTTATAGTCTTTCAGTATTTATAGACAGTCAGTGTTTTCAGTACTTCATTAGCGGCTTCATAGACTAGAGTAACAGTTAGACAAAGTCTCAGGCTTTTCATGTTAAAGCTATGTTTGTTGCAAATATGTTTCAGAATTATATTAGTATTTTCGCACTTTAATTTATATTATCCATACTTTCAGTATATCAGCATGTGTTAGTTTATCTTCCGCATTCAGGATATTATGATGTCACATGTTGATTCAACCAGCTAGTTTGTTCGCTCGGTTACATGTAGTTAGACAGCGAGTGCCGTGTTACGTCCAGGCCAGGTTCGGGGTGTGAAAAGCTTGGTATCAGAGCACTAGGTTCAAGAATCCTAGGGAGTTTATGATGACGTGTCCAGTGGAGTTTCCTTTATATAGGTGTGTCGGCCACTCATATATATGGTTAACTACCAAGACCTCCAGGATTGTCTCATTTCTTTCTACTCTAGATCGTGCCATGAAGCTTAGAGCAATAGTTAACCCTCTCTTCTTATCGAATTCCAAATGTATTGGATGCCCAAGCGGCGCGCGGGAGAAACTTAAGGTCCTAGAGAGGATAAGTTCCATTGGGGTATAATTATGGAGTATAGGTTGATAACAAATGAGACATGAGATGATGTTAAAAGTGGAATTCAATGGATAGTAGTACATATTAGAGCATAACCTTATCAGAAAGTACAAAAGCAATTATCATGTCTTATGGTTATCAGTTTACCTCAGTTACCAGTTATACAATCTTTCAGTTTGTAAGTTTATGGTTATTCAGGATGCCAGTTATCAGTTATTCAGTTACCAGATCTCCAATTTTTAGTGTATCAAAATTCTGGTGACTGGTGAGTATACAGTGATGCCTATGGGTGCTAAAATAAATGTAAGTAACAGTGATCAGAGCAAAATCTTCGCATGTTTTAGGTCCGGATTAAGACCAACACTCACTGGATGGCGCATGAAGTGAATTATCAGATGATGGTATATTTTGAAGGGTAAGTTTGTGCATGGTAGTGTATTTGTATGTGGTTTACCTCCTAGAACAACTTTATTTAATTCTTAGAAATGGAGCCACAAGTTGAATGATAATAGTTCAGATGTCAAACCCTAACGTTAGTCACTATAGTTTTGGACAGAAAAAAGCCTAAGGGTAAAATTCCTAGGAGTTAGAAACATTTGTTATTACCAAAGATGTGATTTCGTACAACTCAAGCAAATGACTAGAAGATATGATGTATGCAATAAGAACCAAGAGCAACCAATATTGAATTTCAGGGAATGATTTTAAGTTGTTTAGATTTATTCAAATCAAAACTAGAAGTACCACGTTAGTAAGCTACTATAAGAAGCAACTATTGATGCAAGATAAAAAATATGGCAGTTTCCCCTTAGGTTATGTGACTAAGTGATTACCGCGGATGTTTATAGTATGATATGATTTTGTATTATATAGAAAGTTTGGGGTTACATATTCTAATTTTGTTTAAGACAGATGAATTCCCTAAGTGTGATCTATGCACATAGTTTAGGGAAAAAAGGATAGTATGCAGCCATAAAATAGGGTCGGATGATGAGGGAAGTTAGAAATAACCTTATTCTTCACTTTAGTTATCCAAAGTAGAACAAGAAAACGTGATTCTAGTAGGTGTTTAGTAAAAGAATAATAAGTATGTTTTGAGTTGATACAGGGAATTAGTAATTTCAACAGAGCTAGTAGAGGTACAATTCGATTTATTTAGCCAGGTTAACTCTAGTGAGTGGATGATAGTTTGAAATACCGAACATGTGTTAGACCCAAAGAGCTTAAGTTAAATCCGAAGTACAGTGATAGTGGGAAAAATAATCAGCTAGCAACAAGAGACCAAACTATAGAAGAATAGCCTTTAGGAATTATTGAAATGTGGTTTCTCCAGGATTGACAGTGTGAGCAGAGTTAAATTATTAAGAGTGTGTATAATAGTTGTGAATAAATTAGCTTTCCGTTATGTGAATAGTTTAGTTTTTCCTTGCTTAGAAGTAAGTTGGAAGATGAGTCATCATTGACATAGAGTGCAAAGAATTATAGAAAATAAGGAAAGCTCCCAACAAAAAGAGAAGGATCCACAAGTATAAGACCTTTGATATAAGGGGTGATGTGAAAACCATCAGTAAATCCAGATGGAGATTTGAAACTCGAATAGTTAGCATTGGATATGAAAAAGAAAATCAGTTCGGTAATGAGGAAAAATTATATAATTACCACAGGGATTATGTCTAGCATGTGTAAGAAACACAAAATGAGTAGAATGATCACCGAGCTTAGTTATTGATGATAAAGTGATCACAGAAAAGCTATAAAATCATGCCTATTTATGTGTCATGAGGGTAGTTCCATTGCACAAGACTCAAACCTTAAACCACGGTGCTCCACACAACCCTACAAACGGCCACCTGCCTAAACGGGTTTCACGAGCACCGTGGTTTAAGGTTTACCTAGAGGTTAGTAATTAGCCAGGGCTGGAGTTCTTGTAATAAATTTTCCTGCCTCATTGGAAGTGATCCTGTATCCGTTTGGTATCAGAGGCATTAGCTAAGACATTAGCCATAAACCAACGCTCTCCCTTCTCTGTAGTTTCTCTCTCCATCCCCTTTGTAAAAATCCTTTGTAATATTTTAAATTTTGTATAGAAAAATCAAAAAGGTCGCTTGGCCACAAAACAGAAGGTCTCCGGTACTGTTTCTCTCTCCCTCTCTTTCCTAATTTATATTATTATTTAGCCTAAATGAAAGGCTAAATAATTAAGTGTTAGACTTAGCATTCGAAGGTACTCACTTAGCATGTTTTGTAACTAAGTGTTTACAATATCACTCTAATGAGGTTATAGGTTAAGAACTATATAGACCAGGCAGTTAGTCTTCGGCATACACGTCAAAGACTTAGTTCACAATGATATTATAAGTATTTTTAGGAAGTTCTTAAAAAGATAATAAAATGTGGGAAGTATAACTCATGATTTATGTAGGTAAGAGAACTTTGGTGAAAGAAGTTCACCAGCCAAAAGGAGTTTGACTTCGAACTCTAAAGATGACAGAGTTGTTGTCTAGAATAGTACTTGTTCCCCATTAGTAGCCGAAGATAAGGAGAAACAATTTGATGATCCCTACGTGTTGCAGTTGAAGAGGAGATTCACAAGTATAAGATGATGGCTTTTGAATAAGGGGGAGACGATGGTACTTTGAGGTACCAAGACAAATTGTGTATTCCAGACATAGATGGACTTAAAAAGGGAAGATCATGTTAGAAGCCTATAATTCCTGGTATTCTTTCCATCCAGGATCCCCAATATGCATCATGACCAAGGAGATTTATTGGTTGAACGGCATGAAAAAGAACATCGCAGACTTTGCGGCCAATTGTCTGAATTGTCAGCAAGTGAAAGTCGAGCAGCAGAAAGCCTAGTTTTTTATCACAAAAAATACATATTTTGAGTGGAGATGGTAAATATGAAATTTATAACGGTATTTTATTTCTCATTTTAAAAGCATGATTTAATTGGATGATCGTAAATCAACTTACCAAGCCAGCACATTTCTTGCCAGTAAAGACTACAGATTCAGCAGAAGATTATACCAAGTTATATATTTAGGAAATCGTCTAATTTAATTGGACTCCGTGATTCATCATTTGGGACTATGGTTCTCGGTTTAAAATGAACTTTTAGAAGTTCTTTTAGAAAGGATTAGGCACAATTTTTTCATCCTCAGAAAGATGGCCAGGCAGAGCGCATTATTCAAAAAGTTGAGGATATGTACTTGATGTTAAAAGTAATTGGGATGATCGCATACCTCTCATTAACCTTGCTAATAATAATACTTACCATTCTAGTATCAAGATAGCATTGTGAGAGACTCTATATAGGCGAAGGTGTAGATCGCCAATTGGTTGGTTCAAAGTTGGTGAAGACGTGTTGTTGGGACCAAATTTGGTCAATCGGGCTATAGAGAAAGTTAAGTTGATTCAAGAGAATTTGAAGGCGACTCAAAGCTGCCAAAAGTCCTATTCGAGCGTGTGGCATAGAGACCTACAGTTTCAAGTTGATGATTGGGTGTTTCTAAAAGTTTCGCCTATGAAATACGTTATGAGATTTGGGAATAAGGGGAAGAATAGTCCAAATTATATTGGGCCATATAGAATCTTGCAAAAGATCAGTCAAATAGCTTATGAGTTTGAGTTGCCACCAGAATTAGCAGTGGTACAGCCAGTATTTCACGTATCATGTTATAACATTCAAGTTTCCAATACTCAGATGCTTATGTCAGTTCAATACTCAGCTACTCATATCAGTCCAATACTTAGATATTCATGCTAGCTTATTACTCTAATATTGATGTTAGTTCAATACTCGAATATTCGTGCCAATTTAATATTTATATATCCATGTTAGTTAAGTATTCACGTATCCATGGCATACCAATATCCAGTCAATGCAGTAGTCATTCAGTTCAGTATCTCAATAGTTCAGTAATCATGTATCCATTCAGTTTAGTATGCAAGTGTTAATGAAATTTTATGTTTCCACCATACCCGTTTAAGGTCCGGAGTTAGCAGAAGTTATAGTCAGGACAATCATTCGAGGATGAATGATCCCAAGGGGGAGATAATGTAACACCTCGTACATTCCGCCTAGGTGTGGATATGTTAATGGGTATTAATTTGATATTTTAGACATATGAAGTCCTAGAGATGATTATGGGTGAAGATAGTTGTTTTAGAATCAAGATGGAGAATGAGGTGCATAAGATTCGATAAAATCTACAAAGTTTACAAAAGGTCAGTCTTGAAGGAGGTTTAGTGAAAAACATGTAAGGTATTTGGGAAAACACAAAATACGAAAGTTGTAGGCCTTTGAAATATCTTTCCAACAATATATTGTGGAACCCAAACAAATCTCTGTGAAAAAAGTTATGCATGTTTTACAGAATAGTATGCGATATGCACGCCCTGAGCGCGCCCCGAGCGCGGCTGTGCTCCTGAGGCAGTGTTACTGCCATTTTGCGTGGTCAGGTGCGTGGTCAGGCCTACCAGGTGTGCAGGGGCACTCACGGGGGTCATTTTAAAGCCCTACTTCGTCCCCCACAGTCCCAAAATACAAAAACTTGCTCTAGAAAGAGGAACTCTCAAAAACCTAACTCCTTAAACGTCCCTCCACCATCCAGGGTAAGTTCTAATGATGATTCTAAGTTAATTTAAATTTTACAACATCTTATTAATATGGGTAAACCCTCCGTATCATTAGATATTCGATTGGGACATCATTGTTGAGAGAAGGAACCCTAGAACTCAAATTCAAAAAGATTGAACGTCAAGAAGGTAATATCTTCACCCTCTAATTGATTATAGCATTGGATTAATGATTGTAGACTACAAGTTCATGAGATATGAGCTGATGGATTTGATAGAAAAGCATGAACAATTATAGGTTTGGCTTGTTGATTGTTGATTATTGGTTAAGGGTGTTGTTTATCTTATGGGTGAAGAAGAATGACAATGATTATAAGAAATTTGATATTTTAGAATTTATCTAGGATCAAGAGAATGGTTTGTTGGGTGTAGAAACACCATTAATAAGGACTATGAAGCTTTATTCTCACCAAGTATTTTAGAAAATGCTTAAGTGACCAAAACATGAGAATTATTGCTTATATGGAATCCCTTTGACTTGTATTGATATAGATTAAAGCTGAAAGGGTCGGTGAATGTTGTGTTACGCTCAAGAGCGGGAAGTTAAGGTATGTGAGGCTAACTCTCTATGTTTAGGAATGTTAATGATTCTCCCTACACTACGTTTCTTTTATGACATCACTAATTGTCTCAGAAATATAGTTTAGCCTGGTTCCTTGAATAGTTATAGAACTTCTATTCTCTAGCTTCACAACTCGTTCACCACTTTCATTCTAAACGTTATGAGCTCAATGCATATTCAATATAGACTTGGGTTTGATGCCCCTATGTCTTAGTATAGATTACTCGGTATGCCATAAACAGTTAAAGTTTTGGTGTTCATAATCAATTCAAGAATACATGTCTCAGTCTAGTCCTATTCAGTATTCCAGTGTTATGTAACTCACTGTTATCCAGTATTCCAGTATCATGTAACTCAGTGTGATTCAGTATTTCACTATCATGTATTGCAGTTTGATTCTCAATTCCTGAATGTTGAACACCTGTATTTGGGCTTGAGGCGGTAGTTTATATGCTTTATGCATACTTGGGCCTGAGGCCATAGTTTATGTTTTATGCATGTTTGGGCCTGAGGCCTTAGTTTATGCTTTATGCATTTTTGGACCTGAGGCCGTAGTTATGTATACATATACTTGGGCCTGAGGCCATAGCTTGTGCACATATATATTGGTCTTGAGGCCGTAGCTTATTTAGATAAACAAGTTGTTCATCATTCAGAAGAAGAAGTATTCATATCCTTGCTTCCTTTGTTCAATTCAGTTATTAGTTATCATTTCAGTTATCAGTTATCATTTCAGTTACCAGTTATCAATTATCATTTCAGTTTCAGTTTCAATAATTATCATTTTAGTTATCGATTATCAATTCTCTATTATCATCTTAGTTTCAGTTTTAGCATTTATAATTCTTTCTTTCAGTTGCTTTATATACCAGTGCAATTCAAATGTACTAACGTCCTTCTTGCTCGGGGCCTGCATTTCACGATGCAGGTAATGATTTACAGGTTGATGATTTAGAGCGCTAGGATTCTCGTACCAGTTATTTGGTGATTCTCAGTTCTTTTGGGGCTTTATCATTACTTTACAATCTTTCAGTATTTACATACAGTCAGTGTTTTTAGTACTTCATTAGAGGCTTCACAGACTAGAGTAACATTTAGACAAAGTCTCAGGCTTTTCATGTTAAGCTATGTTGACTACAAATATGTTTCAGAATTATATTAGTATTTCCGCACTTTGATTTATATCATCCAGACTTTCAGTATATCAACATGTGTTAGTTTATCTTCCGCATCCAGTATATTATGATATCACATGTTGATTCAACCAGCCAGTTGGTTCGCTCGGTCACATATAGTCAGGCACCGAGTGCCGTGTTACGTCCAGGCCAGGTTCAGAGCATGACATCTATAGCCCTAAATCATCAAAAAATGAGTAACGGTCATGCGAGGCGGTGACTATTAATCCGTAGGATATTTTTGATGGGCCGGCAAAATATTTTCCTTTCCAGGTCTGGTGGCCCAGCCCTATGTAGAAGGAGCAGGCTATAGTACACAAAAATTTGGGAATCAGATGAAATTCCAGTTTTATGGTCTTAAAACACCAAAAAACGAGCAACGGTCATAGCGAGACAGTGACTGTTGTTCCTTAGGACATTTTTGTTGGGCCAAATATTTTAGTCGAATCGCGTTCTGTGGCCTAGGCCCATGGAGAAGGTGTGGACTATAGCACACAACAATCGTGGAATCGGGCTAAATTTTAGTTTATGGCCCTAAAATGCCAACAAATAAGTAAAGGTCAAGGCGAGGTGGTGACTATTGTTCTTTAGGACGTTTTTGATAGGCTGGCTATCGAGGTTCAGTGTCTGGGGCCCATGCAGAAGGCATTGGTTACAGCACATGAAAATCTGGGAGTCGGTCGAATTTTTAGTTTTATGGCCCTAAAATACCATAAAATGAGTGATAGATGTGGGGAGGCCGTGAATATTGTTCCTTAGGATATTTTTTATGAGAAGGCAAAATTTTGGGCTATTCGGATCCGGTGGCCAGGGCCCATGTAGAAGGCGTGGTCTATAGCACACGAAATTTTCGAACGGACAAAATTCTAGTTTTATGACCCTAAAACGTCAGAAAACGAGTAACGATTATGGCGAGGTGGTAACTATTTTAGGATGTTTTTTATGGAATATTAGGCGATTTGGGTGCGATGGTTTGGGCTAATCTAAAAGGTGTAGGCTATAGCAAACGATAATGTGCGAATCGGGCGGAATTTCAGTTTTATGGCCCTAGAACACCAAAAAATAAGTAACCATCATGGAGAGACGACGACGATAGTTCCTTAGGTTATTTTTGATAGGCCTAGTAAATATTTGGCGGTCCGCGTCTAGTGACCTAGGCTCACGTAGAAGACGTGGACTATAGCACACGAAAATATATGAATCCGGGGATATTCCAGTTGTATGGTCCAAAAGCACCAATAAAAATATAACGGTCATGGGGAAGCAGTGACTATTGTTCCATAGGATTTTTTTATGGGCCGGAAAATTTTTAGGCTTTGCGGGTTTGACGGCCTAAGCCATGTAGAAGGAATGGGCTATAGTACAAAATCTAAAAATCGGGCAGAATTTCAGTTTTATGGCCTTAAAACGCCAAAAATGAGTAACACACAAGGCGAGGCAATGACTATTTTTCCTTAAGAAATATTTTATGCGTCAAAAATTTTTTAGGCTATGCGGGTCTGGTCTCCCGAGCTCATCAGAAGGCATGGGCGCACATAAAATCTAGGAATCGGGAAGGATTCTAGTTTTAAGGCTCTAAAATGCCAAAAATGAGTAACGATCATAGAGAGGCTGTGAATATTGTTCCTTAGTATATTTTTAATGGGCCAAAAAAATTTTAATTGATCCGATTCTGGTGGCCAGAGCCCATGCAGAACGCATGGGTATAGCACACGAAAATCGTGGAATCGGACAAAATTCTAGTTTTATGGCCCTAAAATATCAAAAAACAAGTAAAGGTCTTGGTGAGGTTGTGACTATTGTTCCTTAGGATATTTTTAATGGGATGAAAAAATTTATGCGATCCGAGTCCGATTTCCTGGACCCATGCAGAAGGCATGAGAAATAGCACACGAAGATATGAGAATCGGGCGAAATTCTAGTTTTTTTGCTCTAAAATGCTAAAAAATGACTAACGATCGTAGTGGAAGGTGACTATGTTTCTTAGGAAATTTTTGACAGCCAGAAAATTTTTAGGCGATCTGGGTCATGTGGCCAGGGCCCATGTAGAAGGTATGGTCTATAGCAAATAAAAATTTGGGAATCGGGAAGAATTTCCATTTTATGGCCCTATAATGCCAAAAAATGAGTAACGATTGTGGCAAGGTGGTAACCAATGTTCCATAGAATGTTTTTTATGGCCCGGCAAAATTTTAGGTGATCCAGTGGCCCGGCCCATGTAGAATATATGGGTTATAGCTCTCGAAAATCTGCAAATCGGGCAAAAATCCAATTTTATGGTCCTAAAACGCCAAAAAATGAATAACGGTCCGGGAAAAATGGCTTCTTTTGTTACATAGGACGTTTTTGATAGTCCAGAAAAATTTTAAGCAATCTGGAAGCAGTGGTCTGAGCCCATGCAGAAGACGTGAGCTGTGCACACGAAAATATAAAAATATGGAGGAATTCTAGTATTATGGCCCTAATACACAAAAAAATAAGTGACGTTCATGGAGAAGCAGTGACTATTGTTTCTTAGGACATTTTTGAAAGACAGAAAAAAATTTAGGCGGTTCGGGTTCTGTGGCTCGGGTCTATGCAGAAGGCATAGTCTATAGCACACGAATATCTGAGAATGAAGTGGAATTCAAGTTTTATAGCCCTAAATGCAAAAAAATGAGTAACGATCAAGGTGAAGCAATGTGTATATTGTTACATAGGACATTTTTTATAGGCTGCCAGAGTTTTAGGCAGTCCGAATTCGATGGCCCAGGCCCATGCAGAAGACGTGGCCTATAGCACGTGAAATTTATGAATTGGATGGAATTCTAGTTTTATGGTCCTAAAATGCCAAAAATGAGTAACGGTCGTGGCGAGGCGATGACTATTGTTACTTAGGTCATTTTTATGGGCTTGCAAAATTTTAGGCAACCCAGGTCCGGTGGCCTGGACCCATGCAGAAGGTGTGGGTTATAGCTCACAAAAATATGGGAATCAGGAAGAATGTCAAATGTATGGCCCTAAAATGCCAATATGAGTAACATTCATGGTGAGGCGGTGACTATCGTTCATATTTCATTGGGCCAAAAATCTTTTAGGGTAGTCGGGTCCGACGTCCCGAGCCCATGCAGAAGGCGTGGGCTAGCACGCAAAAATCTAGGAAACATGTGGGATTCTTATTTTATGGCCCTAAAATACCCAAAAAAGGGTAAAGGTCATGGAAAGTTAGTGACTATTTTTGCATAGGACGTTTTTTATGGGCCAACAAAATTTTAGGCTATCTGAGTCCGGGGGCCTGGGGCTTTAGCATACGAAAATTTGAGAATCTGACGGATTGCCAGTTTTATGGCCCTAAACTATCAAAAATGAGTTACGGTCGTGGAGAGGTAGTGACTATTGTTCCTTAAGACATTTTTGATGGACCGGCAAAATTTTAGACAACGGGTGCGGTAGCCTGGGCTCATGGAGAAGGTGTGGGCTATAGCATATAAAAATCTAGGAATGAGGTGCAATTCCTATATTATGGACCTAATACCCAAAGAAAATGAGTAACGGTCATGGCGAGGCAGTGACTATTATTCATTAGGACGTTTTTGATAGGCAGAAAATATTTTAGGCAATTCGGGTCTGGTGGCCCGGGCCTATGCAGAAGGAATGAGGCAGAATTCTAGTTTTGTGGTCCTAAAATACCAAAAAATGAGGAATGGTCATGGTGAAGCGGTATTTATTGTTACATAGGATATTTTTGATAGGCCAGCAAAATTTTAGGCAATCTGGATTCAAAGGCCGGGGCCCATGCAGAAGACATGGGCTATAGCACACGAAATTCTAAGTGTCTGGTAGAATTCCTGTATTATGGCCCTAATACACCAAAATATGAGTAACATTTATGGCGAGATAGTAACTATTGTTACTTAGGTCATTTTTTATTGGCCTACAAAATAATAGGAGATCTGGGTCGGTGGCCTGGGCACATGCCGAAGACGTGGGCGATAGCACATGAAAATCTAGGAATCCGACGGAATTCTAATTCTATGGCCCTAAAACATCAAAAAAAGAGTAATGGTCATGGCGAGGAGGCGACTATTGTTTCTTAAGAAATTTTTTATGGGCCGAAAAAGTCAAACAAGAGTAAAGGTCATGGCAAGACGGTGACTATTATTCTTTAGTAAATTTTTGATGAGTTGACAAAATTTTAGGCCATCCGGGTCCGGGCATACAAAAATTTGGGAATCGGGCAGAATTCTAGTTTTATGCCTCTAAAATGCCAAAAAAACTAGTAACGGGCATGGGGAGTCGATGATTATTGTTACTCAAGATATTTTTGATGGGACAATAAAATTTAGACGATCCGGATCCGGTGGCACGGGCCCATGCAGAAGGTGTGGGCTATAGCACACGAAAATCTGTGAATCAAGAAAAATTCTAGCTTTATGACCCTAAAACGTTAAAAAATAAGTAATGGTCATGGCGAGGTGGTGATTATTTTTTCTTAGTGTGTTTTTGATGGATCGGCATAATGTTAGGCGGTTCAGGTGCACACAAAAATCTGAGAATCGGGCAAAATTTCAATTGTTGCTAAGAATTATGGTCCTAAAATGCTAAAAATGTGTAATGGTCATGGTGAGACAGTAACTATTGCTGCTAAGAATTTGGTCGACAAAATCTTAGGCATTCCGCGTTTGGTGACCCGGGCCCAAGCAGAAGGTGTGGGATATAGCACATGAAAATTTGGTAATCGAGTGAAATATCAGTTTTATGGCCCTATAATGCTAAAAATGAGTAGCTGTCATGGAAAAGCGGAGATTTTTCCTAAGGACGTTTTTTATGGGAAGGCAAAATTTTAGGCGAACCGGGTCCCGTGGCCCGGGCCCATGCAGAAGGTGTGGGCTACAACACATCAAAATCTCAGAATTGGGCAAAATTCTATTTTTATGGCCTAAAACTCCAAAAAATGAGTAACGATCATAGGGAGGTGGTGACTATTGTTCCTTTAGATGTTTTTGATGGGTAGTAAAAAATTTAGGCGATTCAGGTCCAGTGGTACGGCCCCACGAAAATCTACAAATCAGGCAAAATTCTAGTTTTATGGCCCAAAAATGCTAAAAAAAAAGGTAACAGTCATGATGATGCGATGACTATTGTTACTTAGGACGTTTATGATGGGCCAGCAAATATTTAGGCGATCCAGGAACTGTGGCCTGGGCCCATGCAGAAGGCATAGACTATAACACACAAATATCTGGGAATAATGCAGAATTCTAGTTTTACGACCCTAAAATGTCAAAAAACAAGTAACAGTCGATGAAAGATGGTAACTATCGTTCCTTATAATGTTGTTGATGCATCGGAAAATATTTAGTCTCTTGAGCCCATGCGTAAGGCGTTAGCACACAAAAATTTGAAAATCAGGCAAAATTTTACTTTTATGGCCCTAAAATTCCAAAAAAAAATAAGTATCGATCATGAGGAAGCGATGACTATTGCTCCTTAGGACATTTTTTATGGGCCAGTAAGATTTTAGTTTATCCAGGTCCGGTGGCCCGGGTCCATGCATAAGATGTGGCTGTAGCACACAAAAATCTATGAATCGGGCAAAATTCCAATTTTATGGCCCTAAAACGCCAAAAAATGAGTAAGGTCATGGCGACATAGTGGCTATTGTTCCTTCTAACATTTTGAATTGGCCGACAAAATTTTAGGCGATCCGGGTGTGTTGGCCCGGGCCCATGCAGAAGGCATGGACTATAACATACGAAAATATAGGAATCAGGTGGAATTCCTATTTTAGGGTACTTAAACGCCAAAAAATGAGTAAAGGTCACGGCGAGGCGGTGACTATTGTTCCTCAGGATATTTTTTATGGGTCGACAAAATTTGAGGCGATCTGGGTTCGGAGTCCCGAGCCCATGTAAAAGGCATGGGCTATATAGCACACGAAAATCTGCGAAGGCAGAATTCCAATTTTATGGCCATAAAGCATAAAAAATGAGTAACGGTCATGGATAGGTGGTGATTATTTTTACTTAGGACATTTTTTATGCGCCGGTAAAATTTTAGGCGATCCGGGTCCGGTGGCTCGGTCCAATGCAGAAGGCATGGGTTATAGAATACAAAAATCTATGAATCAGGCAAAATTTCAGTTTTATGGCCCTAAAATACCAAAAAATAAGTAACGGTCATAGCAAGGTAGTGACTATTGTTACTTAGGTCGGTTTTGATGGGGCTACAAAATATTACGTGATCTGGGTCCAGTGGCCTAAGCACATGCCGAATTTATGGGATGTTAGATCATGAAAATCTGAGAATCTAGTAAAATTCTAGTTCTATGACCCTAAAATACCAAAAAAAGAGTAACGGTCATGGTAAAGCGGTGAAAATTGTTACATAGGATATTTTTGATGGGCATAAAACATTTTAGGCTTATTAGGTTCGGTAGTCCAGGCCCATGCAAAAAATATGGGCTATAGCACACGAAAATTTAGAAATCGGGCGGAATTCCAATTTTATGGCCCTAAAACTCCAAAAAGTGAGTAAAGTCATGGCGAGGTAGTGACTATTGTTCCTAGGAGGTTTTTTATGAGCCAAAATTTTTTTAGGCAATCCAGGTTCCGTGGATCAGGCCTAAGAAGAAGGCATGGGTTATAGCATACGAAAATATGTGAATCGAGTAGAATTCCAGTTTATGGCCCTAAAACAATAAAAAAAAATCAGTAACAGTCATGATGAGTCGGTGTCTCTTGTTCCTTAGGATGTTTTTGATGGTCTGGCAAAATTTTAGGTGATCCAGGTCTACTGGCCCGGGCACATGTAGAAGGGCACACGAAAATATGGGAATGCAGTAGAATTTCGGTTTTATGGTCCTAAAATGCTAAAAAAATGAGTAATGGGCGTGGCGAGGTGGTGACTATTGTTCCTTAGAAATTTATGATGGATCGACTAAATTTTAGGTAATTGGGGGTCGGTGACCCGAGCCCATGCAGAAGGTATGGGCTATAGCACACACAAATTTGCGAATCGGGTGAAATTTCAATTTTGTGGCCCAAAAACGTCTAAAAAAGTAACGGTCATAGCGAGACATTGACTATTTTTACTTAGGAAGTTTTTGATGAGCTGACAAAATTTTAGGCAATTCGCGTCTGGTGGCTCGGGCCAATACAGAAGGCGTGTGCTATAGAACTTAAAAATTTGCAAATCAGGTAGAATTCCAGTTTTATGGCCCTAAAATGCCAAAAAAATGAGTAACGGTTATGGAGAGACACTAACTATTGTTACTCAAGTCATTTTTTATGGGCCTAACAAATATTGGGCGAAGTGGGTCCGGTAGATCGGGCCCATATCGAAGGCGTGGACTATAACACACGAAAATCTGAGAATCCGGCGGAATTCCAGTTCTACCACCCTAGAATACCAAAACCTGAGTAACGGTCATGGCGAGGTGGTGACTATTGTTTCATATGATCTTTTTGATGGGGCGAAAGTTTTTAGGCTTTTCAAGTCCGGTAGCCCAGGCCCATGCAGAATAAGGGCTATAGCACATGAAAATTTAGGAATCGGCTAAAATGCCAGTTTTATTGCCCTAAGAAAAAAAAAGAGTAACGATCGTGATAAGCCGGTGACTATTATTTATTAGGATGTTTCTATGAGCCGTCAAACCTTTAGTCGATCTGGGTTCGGTGGCCTAGGCCCATAGAGAAGGCGTGGGTTATATCACACGAAAATCTGAAAATCGGGCAAAATTCCAGTTTTATGGCACTAAAACGCAATAATTGAGTAATAGTCACGGCGAGGCGATGAATATTATTCCCCCGGATGTTTTTTATGGTCCGACAAAATTTTAGGTGATTCGGTAGCCCAGGCCAACGTAGAAGGCATGGGCTATAGCACATAAAAATCTACAAATCCGGCGAAATTCCAGCTTTATGGCTCTAAAATGCCAAAAACCGGTAATGTTCGTGGCGATACGATGACTAATATTCCTTAGGTAATTTTGGATGGGCCTGTAAAATTTTAGGCGAACCTGGTCCGGTGGCTTGGGCCCATATAGAAAGCGTGGACTAAAACGCCAATCTTTTGTCCCTAAAACGGGCGAAATTCCAATCTTTTGTCCCTAAAACACCAAAAAATGAGTAACGGTCATGGAGAGGTGGTGATTATTGTTCCATAGGATGTATTAAATAGGCTGACAAAAGTTTAGGCTATCCGGGTCCGGTGGCTCAGACCGATATTGAAGGCGTAGACTATAGCGTACGAAAATCTAAGAATCGGGCGGAATTCCAGTTTTATGGATAAAAAATACCAAAAAATGAATAACGGATGTGGCGAGGCGATGACTATTGTCCCTCAAGAAGTTTTGATGGGCCATCAAAATTTTAAGTGATACAAGTCTGTTGGCTTAGGCCCATGCAGAAGGCGTGAGCTATAGCACATGAAAATTTGGGAATCAGGATTAATTCCAGTTTTATGATCCTAAAATGCCAAAAAATGAGTAATGGTCGTGGATAGGCGGTAACTATTATTCCTTAGGACGTTTGTGATGGTTCAACAAGATTTTAGGTGATACAGGTCCAGTGGCGTGGGTCAATGCACAAGGCATGGGCTATTAGCATATGATAATCTGGGAATCAGAAGGAATTCTAATTTTATGTCCCTGAAAAGCTAAAAAAACAAGTAAAGGTCAGAGAGTGGCAGAGACTATTGTTACTTATGATGTTTTTGATGGGCCGACAAATTTATAGGCGATTAGGGTTCAGTGGCCCGGGGCTCAGGCAGAAGGCATGGGCTATAGCATACGAAAATCTAGGAATCAGGAGGAATTCCAATTTTATAGCCTTAAAATGCTAAAAAAAATGAGTAACTATCATGGTGAGGCGGTGAGTATTATTCCTTAGAATAATTTTGATGGGCCGGCAAATTTTTAGGCGATGCAGGTCCAGTGGCCCCCGCCCATGCAGAAGGCATGGTCTATAGCATACGAAAATTTGGGAATCAGGCAGAATTCCAATTTTATGAAAAAAGTTACGATTATGGCGAAGGGTTGACTATTTTTACTTAGGACATTTTTGATGGTTCAGTCAAATTTTAGGCAATCCGAGTCAGTTGGCCTGGACCCATGTAGAAGGCGTGAGCTATAGCAAACAAAAATTTGAGAATTGCGCGAAATTTCGATTTAATGGCCCTAGAACACCAAAAAACTAGTGACTGTCATAAAAAGGCTATGAATATTGTTCCTTAGATCGTTTTTGGTGGGCCGGCTAAATTTTAGGTGATCTCGGTCTGGTGGCCCAGGCCCATGCATAAAGCATGAGTCATAGCACACGAAAATTTGGGATTTAGGCGGAATACTTGTTTTATGGCCTTAAAGAGCCAAAAATGAGTACCACTCAGGGCGATGCGATAACTATTATTCCTTAAAACGTTTTTGTTGGGCCATCAAAATTTTAGGCGATTCGGTTAGGATGTTCGGGACCATGCAAAAGACGTGGGTCATAATACATGAAAATATGAGAATTTGGTGGAATTCTAGTTTTATGGTCCTAAAACGCCAAAAAACGAGTAAAGATCGTGGAAAGACGGTGACTAATGTTCCTTAGGACGTTTTGATGGACCAAAAGAATTTTAGGCGATTGGGGTCTAGTGGCCCGAGCCCATGCAGAAGGCGAGGGCTATAGCACATGAAATTTGCGAATCGGGCAAAATTTCAGTTTTATGGCCCTAAAACGCTTAAAAATGAGTAACGGTAGTAGCGAGGCAGTGACTATTATTTATAAGGAAGTTTTTTATGGACCGACAAAATTTTAGACGATCCAAGTCTGGTGCCCAAAGCCCATGCAGAGTGTGTGGGTTGTACCATCGAAAATCTGGGAATCAAGTGGAATTTCAGTTTATGGCCTCCACATCCAAAAAACGAGTAACAATCTTGGCGAGGCAGTGTTTGTTCCTTAGGACATTTTGATGGGCCGGAAAATTTTAGGCGATTTGGATCATGTGGCCCTGGTCCATGCAGAAGGCCTGGGCTATAGCACATGAAAATCTAGAAATCGGGCGGAATTCTAATTTTATGGCCCTAAAACGCCAAAAAATAGTAACGGTCATGGCGATGAAGTGACTATAGTCACTTAGTTTTTGATGGACCGAAAAAATTTTAGGCATTGCGGGTCCGGAGTGGCCGGGCCCATACAGAAGGTGTGGGTTACAACATACGAAAATTTGGAAATGAGGCGAAATTCCAAATGTATGGCCCTAAAATGCCAAAAAACGAGTAACGATCGTGGTGAGGTAGTACTGTTGTTACTTTGGACTTTTTTAATGGGCCGACAAAATTTTAGGTGACACGGGTCTAGAGGCCAATGCCTTTGTAGAAGGCGTGAGCTATAGCATATGAAAATATGGGAATCAGGCAGAATTCCAGTTTTATGGCCCTAAAATGTCAAGAAACAAGTAATGTCAAGGCCTGACAGTGACTATTGTTCTTTAGGTTACTTTTGATGGTCCGGTAAAAGTTTAGGCAATCCAGGTCCGGTGTCTTGGGCCCATACCGAAGGCGTGGCCTATAGCACACAAAAAGTTGAGAATCGGTCCAAATATTAGATTTATGGCCCTAAAATGCAAAAAGATAAGCAATGGTTATAGCAAGGCGGTGACTATTGTTTCTTAGGACATTTTTGATAGCCCGACAAAATTTTAGGCGATCAGTGGCCCGGTCCAATGCAGAAGGCATGGGGTTTATAGCACACAAAAATATGCGAATCGGGCAAAATTCCAATTTTATGGATCTAAATTGCAAAAAACGAGTAACGTTCGCAGCGATGCGGATTGTTCCTTAGGTAATTTTTGATGGTCCTGCAAAATTTTAGGCTCTTGGTCCGGTGGCCTGGGCCCTTGCAGAAGGCGTGGGCTATAGCACACAAAAAAATTTGGGAATCGCAAAATTCTAATCTTATGGCCCTAAAACGCCAAAAAATGAGTAATGGTCATGGCAAGGTAGTGACTATTGTTCCATAGGATGATTTTGATGGGATAGAAATTCTTTTAGACAATCCGGGTCTGGTGCCCAGGTCGATGCAGAAGGCGTTAGCTATAACACACAACAATCTGAGAATCGGGCAAAATTCTAGTTTTATGGACCTAAAATACCAAAACAAATAAGTAACAGATGTGGCGAGGTGGTGACTATTGTTCCTTAGAAGTTTTTGATGGACCGTCAAAATTTTAAGCGATACAGGTCTGTTGGCCTAGGCCCATGCAGAAGGTGTGGGCTATAGCACACGAAAATTTGGGAATCGAGCAGAATTCTACTTTTATAGCCCTAAAATGCAAAAAAATGAGTAGCGGTCGTGGCAAGGCAATGACAATTGTTCCTTAGGATATTTTTGATTGTCCAGAAAAATTTTAGGCGATTCGAGGTCAGATGGACCGGGCTCATGCAGAAGGTGTGGGTTATAAGCATACGAAAATCTATGAATCAGGCGAAATTCCAGTTGTATTGCCCTAAAACACAAAAAATGAGTAACGGTCATGGCGAGGCAGTGATTATTGTTCTTTGAGACATTTTTGGTTAGCCAGTAAAATTTTAAGCGATCTATGTCTGATGGCCTAGGCCCATGTAGAAGGCGTAGGCTATAGCACACGAAAATCTGAGAATCGGGTGGAATTCCAGTTTTATTGCCCTAAAATGCCAAAAAATGAGTAACGGTCATGGCGAGGTGGTGAATATTGTTCCTTAGGTTGTTTTTCATGGGCCGGAAAAATTATTGGTGATTCGGGTCTGGTGGCCTGGGCCCATTTAGAATGCATGAACTATAACACACGAAAATTTGAGAATCGGGCGGAATTTCACTTTTCTGGCCCTAAAACGCCAAAAACCGAGTAACAATTATGATGATGCATGACTATTGTTACTTAAGTCATTTTTTATGGGTCAGCAAAATTTTAGGCGATCCGGGTCCGGTCGCCCGGGCCCATGTAGAATGGCATGGTTTATAACACACGAAAATGAATCATGCTGAATTCTAGTTTTATGGCCCTAAAATGCTAAAAAACTAGGAAGGGTCATGGCGAGGCGATGGCTATTGGTCCTTATGTCGTTTTTGATGGCCTGACAAAATTTTAGGGTATTCGGGTCCAATCGCTGGGCCCATGCAGATAGCATGGCTATGACACACGATAATCTGGGAATCGACAATTCCAGTTTTATGGCCCTGAAATGCCAAAAAAGAGGAACAATCATGGCAAGGTGTTGATCATTGTTCCTTAGTTGTTTTTGATGGGCCTGTAAAATTTTGAGTGATCCGGTTCTGGTTGCTTGGGCACATGCAGATGTCGTTGGCTATAACACACAAAAATCTGAAAATCAGGCGAAATTCAAATTTTATGGCTTTAAAACGCTAAAAAACGAGTAATAGCCATGGCAAAATGATGATTATTGTTTCTTAGGTTGCTTTTTATAGGTTGGTAACATTTTAAACGATTCGGGCATGGCCGCCCGGATGTATGCAGATGACGTGAGCCAGCACACGGGAATCTTCGAATCGAACGGAATTTTAATTTTATTACCCTAAAATGCAGAAAATTGAGAAACGGTCATGGCAAAGTGGTGACTATTGTTTCTTAGGATGTTTTTGATGAGTCAAAAAAATTTTAGGCGATCCAAGTCTGTAGGACTGGGCCCATGCAGAAGGCATGGGCTATAGCATAGAAAATCTAGGAATCGGGCAGAATTGCAGATTTATGGCTCTAAAATGCTAAACGAGTAACGGTCATGGCGAGATGGTGACTATTATTCCTTAGTACAATTTTGATGGGCCAACAAAATTTTAGGTGATCCGAGTCCGGTGGCCAGGCCCACGTAGAGACATGGCCTATAGCACATGAAAATATAAAAATCGGGCAGAATTCAAGTTTTATGGACCTAAAACGCCAAAAAACGAGTAACAATCATGGCGAGGTGGTATTATTCCTTAGGTTGTTTTTTATAGCCTGATTAAACTTTAGGCAATCTGGGTCCAAGTCGCCTCGATGCATTGATGGCCCAAGTTCAGTTGAAGTTTCGAAGATTGACAAATGAACTCAGTGATGGACCTGGTCCATCTGGTGAGACACAGTGTTTATCAACCATTGCATATGAGATGCACGTGAGGAAGATATATCGTAGAGATCAAGCAACAATATCTTCTGAACTAATCGAAAAGATTGCAGTTAGGACAAAGAGAACAGTCTCCTTATGTGGAGAGAACACAATCCTAATCTAGGATAAAGGTTGGAGTTTGTATTGGTCAAGGACTCAAAATCATCTAAGGATAAGCAATAGAGTCTCAATCAAACTCTAATTACTAACTCAATAAATAACTGAGTTTGTTCTCTTTTACAGGGGTTGCACATAAGCAAAAGTAAAACATAATTGAGAGCAAAAGAGCAAGTCTGTTTTGCAAGCAATATATGTGAGATATAAGTGTGCATGCCTAAAGCTACTTGAACGAGATAGAAGAACCAATTTCATTGTGTTTATTCTTATTCTAGTTCAATTGTAGTAGGAGTTTCTATTTGTACCTTTCAGCTTATTTATAAGCAATTGTATTAGGTACTTTGAGTATTCAAGTTAGAGTTAACTTGAAAGTGTCGCAACAGTTGAGGCTGTGTGCCACACTGGGATTATAGTTAATCCTTAGGTTTACAAAGAGTTTTTGTAAATGTTGTTTTGGCTCAGTGATTTTAGTGGAAGTTTGGAAAAATCCTACTGAGTAGTAGGTCGTGGTTTTTTCCCTTTTTGTGCCAGGTGTTTTCCACGTAAAAATCTCTGTGTTCTTTATTTTATGTATTTATTATTCCGCAAACTGTAGTAGTTACAACACCTAGAAGAACCAGGTTCTTCTAGAGCGAAAATTGGGTATCACACAAATCAACCCCCCTCTTGTGTGGTATTGACGTTTAGAACATCAATTGGTATCAGAGCAGGTTATCCTTGAAGAGGTTAACA